>JAJIBD010004513.1:0-46002 GCA_021461705.1 Cryptotis parvus | reverse complement strand
CCCGGTCTCGGCAGAAGGTGGAACTACAACCCCCAGAAGTCCGGAGCGGAACCGAAGTAAACGGTCATTTTGAACTCTCACACGGCCTGTCTGCATCTCAGGTAACCCTACCTCTGCTGGCTGGTGGCGGGGGATGGCTGCTAACGCGCGCGCTTATTAATAGAAAAAACTAGGAATTCCCACACCAAGGGAAGGTAATACCCTCAAGAAAAAAGAAACAGTACACCAGAGGAATCTATCCCTGAACACCACAACACCATGGGGAAACAACGCAGATCCCCAGCTCGAAGAACAGATGAAGGAATCGACCCTGAAGACTCAAAAAAAGAATACAGATGTGCATGATCTCTCTGACAGTGAAACCAGAGAAGAAATTGGTAGGATGTTTAAGGAGCTCAACGAAAAAATTGGAGCAGATGTCCAATAAAAATACAGGAGAACATAAACGAAGCAGTTGAAAGGGCTGTCAATAAATCTACGGAGGAAATGAGAGCAGAAATGAGAACCATGCAAATAGAAATATCATCGCTTAAAAAACTCAGTAGACGAAATGAAAAACACAATCGGGCTCTGGAATAGTAGGATGACAGCAGCGAAGAGAGAATCAGTGAGACTGAAGATGAGCTGCAGAAAGCACTCAGAGATCTACATAAGATGGAAAAAGACCGGATAATGGATCAGCAACGAAACAGAGAACAATGGGATGAAGCCAGGCGGAACAACATAAGAATCATAGGAGTCCCAGAGGGACAAGAAAGTAACCCCAAGGAAATTAAAACAGTTAAAAAACATCCTGGCTGAAAAGTTCCCGAAAGTTAAAGGACGAAGGCATCCAGATCCAAGAAGCCCGACGCGCACTGCAGCAAGAAGAGACCCCAATAGAAAGACCCCAAGACACATCCTAGTCAAAGTAATGGATGCCATAGACAGAGACATAATTCTTCAGGCAGCAAGATCAAAGAAGGAAATTGTATACAAAGGAGCATCCATTCGACTTTCAGCAGACTTCTCAGAAGACACCCTCCAAGCCCGAAGGCAGTGGTGGGATATAGTGAAAAAACTTAATGAAATGAATGCCTCAGCAAGAATTCTTTATCCGGCTAAACTCTCGCTCAGATTTGAAGGACAGATATACAACTTCTTGGATAAACAACAGCTTAGGGAACTTTGTAAAATCAAAACCAACCTTAAAAAGAAGGACTGAAAGATCTACTATAAGACGAGACATAACCCAAAAAGAACAACCAACCTATTCAGAAAGATGGCACAAAAATCCCATGACAATAATCTCTCTCAATGTCAATGGTCTAAATGCACCAGTTAAGAGACACAGAGTGGCACAATGGATCAAAAAATTGAATCCGACATTCTGCTGCCTGCAAGAAACACACACCTGAACAATCGGAGCAAAGACAGGCTCAAAATAAAAGGCTGGAAAACAATCCCTTCATTCAAACAACCCATCCAAAAAAGGCTGGGGTAGCCATACTGGTATCTGACAACATAGACTTCAGGCTGAAGAAGGTCAGAAGGGACAGTGAAGGTCACTTCTTAATAGTCAAGGGATGCATATATCAGGAAGAAATCACGCTATTAAACATATATGCACCCAACGAGGGGCCAGCAAAAATACCTAAAACAACTACTAATAGACTTCAAAGAAGACATTGACAACAACACAATTGTAGTTGGAGACTTCAACACTGCTCTATCAACCCTGGATAGATCAACAAGATTGAAACTTACCAAGGAAATACTGGCCCCTAAAGAAGAGATGGAGAGAAAAGAGGGCTGGTAGACATATACAGGGCATTTCACCCCCCAAAAAGCTGAATACACTTTCTTCCTCCAGTGCCCACGGAACATACTCCAAAATAGATCACATGCTGAGCCATAAATCATACCTCCATAAAATCAAGAAGATAGAAATTGTGCTAACTACTTTTCAGACCATGAGGCACTGAAAATAGAAGTTAATTGTACACAAAAACGGAGACCAATACCAAGTACCTGGAAACTAAACAGCTCACTGCTGAACAACCAGCAAGTCATAAAAAATCAAAGAGGAAATCCAAAGATTCCTGGAAACAAATGAGACTGAAGACACGAATTACCAGAACTTGTGGGATACAGCAAAAAGCAGTGTTAAGAGGCAAGTTCATAGCTCTTCAAGCATTTATCAGAAAAGAAGAAAAGGCCATCATAAACAGTCTGACTTCACAACTTAAGATCTTAGAGAGTGATCAACAAAAAGGAACCCAACCCAAGCAGAAAGAAAGAAATAATAAAACTTAGAGCAGAAATCAATGAGATGGAATGTCAAAAAACAATCCAGAAGATCAACGAAACCAAAAGCTGGTTCTTTGAAAAAAATAAACAAGATTGACAAACCACTTGCAAGACTTGTAAGAAAAGGAAAAGAGAGAACCCAAATAAATAGAATCAGAAATGAAAACGGGGACATCACAACAGAAACCACAGAAATTCAAAAGATCATCAGAGATTACTATGAGAGCCTGTACGCCACAAAACAAGAAAACCTAGAAGAAATGGACAAATTCCTGAATTCCATAGCTTCCCAAGTCTGCAACAAGAAGATTTGGAATACCTCAACAAACCTATCTCCATCGAGGAAATAGAATCAGTAATCAAAAGTCTCCCCAAACACAAAAAGCCCAGGTCCAGATGGATTCACCAGTGAATTCTACAAAACCTTTAAAGAGGACCTACTCCCAATTCTTTTTAAGCTCTTCCAACAAATTGAAGAAACAAAAACACTCCCAAATAGCTTTTACGAGGCACATATCACCCTGATACCCAAAGCAGACAAAGATGCCACCAAAAAGGAAAAACTACAGACCAATCTCCCTGATGAATACAGATGCTAAGATCTTCAACAAAATACTAGCAAATAGAATCCAAAGAGTCATCAAAAAAGATTATACACCATGACCAAGTGGGATTCATCCCGGGAATGCAAGGATGGTTCAACATTCGCAAGTCAATCAACATAATACATCATATCAACAAAAAGAAAAATAAAAAACCATATGATCATATCAATAGATGCAGAGAAGGCATTTGACAAGATCCAACACCCGTTCATGATGAAAGCTCTCCCGTAAAATGGGGATTGAAGGAACCTTCCTCAAGATAATCCAGGCCATCTACTACAAGCCCACAGCGAGCATCATTCTCAATGGGGAAAACTGAAAGCCTTCCCCTTAAGATCAGGGACAAGACAAGGCTGCCCACTCTCACCACTTCTATTCAATATAGTACTGGAAGTACTTGCTATAGCAATCAGGGAAGAAAAAAGACATTAAGGGCATCCAGATAGGAAGGGAAGAAGCCAAGTTATCACTATTTGCAGATGACATGATATTATACCTGGAAAACCCGAAACTCTCTACCAAGAGGCTCCTAGAAATAATACATTCCTATAGCAGAGTAGCAGGGTACAAAATCAATACCCAAAAGTCAATGGCCTTCCTATATGCAAACAGCGAAAGAGAAGAAAGGGACATTAAAGAAACTATCCCATTCACAATTGCGCCAAGAGAAAATCAAATACCTAGGAATCAGTTTGACAAAGAATGTAAAGGATCTCTACAAAGAAAACTACAAAACGTTACTTCAGGAAATAAAAGAAGACCTGAGGAAATGGAGACATATTCCCTGCTCATGGATCGGAAGGATCAACATTATCAAAATGGTAATACTCCCTAGAGCTTTATACAGATTCAATGCGGTCCCTATAAAGATACCCATGATGTTCTTCAAAGAAATTGAACAAACACTCCTGAAATTTGTATGGAATAATAAAACTCCACGAATAGCTAAAGCAATCCTTGGGAAAAAAGAAGATGGGGGGTATCACTTTCCCCCAACCTCAAGCTCTACTACAGAGCAGTTGTAATTAAGACAGTGTGGTATTGGTATAGAGACAGACCTGTAGACCTATGGAATAGAACTGAGTATCCTGAAACACATTCTCAAATATACAACCACTTAATCTTCGATAAAGGAGCAAAAAAATATCGTGGAGCAAAGAAAGCCTCTTCAACAAATGGTGCTGGGAAAACTGGGCAGCTACATATAAAAAATGAACTTAGACCTCCTTCTAACGCCATGCACAAAAGTCAGATCAAAATGGATTCTAGATCTCAACATCAGACATGAATCTATAAGGTACATCGAAGAAAACATAGGAGAAACGCCTCTACGACATCGAAACGAAAAGTATCTTTAAAGATGACACACCACTGACCAAGCAAATGGAAGCAAAGATAAACAAATGGGATTATATAAAACTAAAAGCTTCTGCACCTCAAAAGAAACGGTGACCAAGATACAAAGACAATCCACAGAGTGGGAAAGGATATTCACCCAATACCCATCTGACAAGGGGTTAATATCCAGGATATATCAGGCACTGGTAGCACTCCACAAGAAAAAAACAGCCAACCCCATCAAAAAATGGGGAGAAGAAATGAACAGAAGCTTCCAAAAAAGAAGAAATTTGAATGGCCAAAAGGCATATGAAAAAGTGTTCTTCATCTTTAATCATCAGGGAGATGCAAATCAAAACAACAATGAGGTACCATCTCACACCACAGAGACTGGCACACATACAAAACAGCAAGAACAACCAGTGCTGGCGTGGATGTGGGGAAAAAGGGACTCTGATCCACTGTTGGTGGGAGTGCCGACTGGTCCAGCCCTTTTGGAAAACAATATGGGCATTCCTCCGAAAACTAGATATTGAGCTCCCATTTGATCCAGCAATAGCACTCCTGGGAATATACCCGAGAGACCGAAAAACACATAGCAGAAACACTATCTGTACTTCTTTATTCATCTCTGCGCTATTCACTATAGCTAGAATCTGGAAACAACCTAAATGCCCGAGAACAGAGGACTGGCTAAAGAAACTGTGGTTCATCTACACTATGGAATACTATGCGGCTGTCAGAAAAGATGACATTATGAAATTTACCTGCAAATGGAGGGACATGGAGACTATCATGCTGAGTGAAATTAGTCAGAAGGAAAAGGACAGATATAGAATGACTGCATTCATTAATCCGACATAAATAGATACCAGTGTTTTTACTAAATGTGGGAAATGGTAATGGCAGATTAAGACTCACCATTGAATATACACAAAGAGACTTAAGTGATAAACTCTAAATATCTGCAGGGCTAGCCACAATGTGTAAAAGAAGAGGCAGAGAGATGCAGAGACAGAGAGAGAGACAGAGAGAGAAAGAGAGGAAACTGGGGTACCTGCTATTAAGGCAGCATGGGGGGTGGGCAGGAGGGGGTGGGGTACATTGGTGGTGGAAATGGGGCACTGGTGGAGGGATGGGTGCTGGTATACTGTATTACCAAGAACCAATTATGATCACCTTTGTAATTGTTTGTTTCACTGTGGTATAATAAAAAATTTAAAAAAAAAAAGAGTTTTGGTGAAATGTTATCACCCTACCAAACCACTCTTTTGACATCAATGATCACTTCCTTGTATAATGGTGAGATCCTGGTGGTGAATCTGTAATATAGCTCACAAAGGATCTTGATCTTGAAGGGTTTGAATGCCCTGTTTGGCTAGGGCTTCAATGACCGCTTTGGTCTCAACAGAATCAAAGGCTTGCTTTATATCAATGAACGTGAGACAGAGTGGCATCTTGAACTCCCTACAAACCTCAATGATCTTGGTTACAGTGTGAATATGATTGATTGTGCTGAATCCTTTTTGGAAGCCAGCTTGTTCATATGGTTGTCCTTCATCTAACGTTCCGCCAATCCTGTTTAGGATGACTCGAGTGAACAGCTTGTAGATGATGAACAATAGGCAGATGGGGCGATAGTTGCCAATGTCATGAATGCCTCTCTCTCTTGAACAGTAGAACTGTCCTGCTGGTTTTTCCATTGGGAAGGCACCTTGCATTCAGACAGGTAGCATGTGAAGAATCGAGCCAGTGTATTGATAAGTACTGACAGCAGACTCTTCAGGTGTTTAGGTCTGACTCTGTCTGGGCCTGGTGCTGTTTGCTTCTTTACCAATGAAATGACATGTCGGATTTCAGAAGGGAGAACATTGGGAACGACATATCCATCCTGTGGAATTTGGTATGTGGGCAGGTGGACGTGGCAACCAAAGAGATCTGAGTAGACATCATGGATTATCTTCTCCATTGCCTTTCTGGAAGATGTGATAGATGCATCAGTACCACGGAGGACAGTCATCTTGGTCTTATAGTTGGCGAAGGACAGATGGGCATTGTGAATGCTTTTCCTGGCTTCTGCTGCATTGGCCAGTATTTCTGCTCTTCTCTGTTTGAGGCCTTCCTTTATTGCTTCTCTGTACTGCTTTTCAGGCTTGGATGTTAGCATTCAGTTGCCTGAGGCTCACGCTTGCCACATTGGCAAATGAGCTTGAGAGATTTTGAAGACAGGCATCCTTTTGTGTCTTTCTCTCTCTGCGCATTCTTCGCATAATCATGGAGGTGCTGAACCAGTTGGTTGTATTCTTCATCGATGTCGTCAATGATGGCATCTTCCCATGTTGCAGCAATGGTGCCAAAGAGTTCCCAGTTGGTGGTCATTCTGGGAGTTCTCTTCTTAAACTTTGCAGCCTTTTCTTCCAATTCTTTTTTTTTCTTTTACAGTCATACCCGGCGGCGCTCAGGGGTTACTCCTGGCTCTGCACTCAGGAATTCCTCCTGGTGGTGCTCAGGGGACCATATGGGATGCCGGGATCGAACCTGGGCGGCACAGGCCAGCCACATGCAAGGCAAACACCCTACCGCTGGGCTATCGCTCTGGCCCCAGCCAATTTTATAAAGTAGAATTTTTCATGAAGGAGATGGTGGTCTGATCCTCTTTGGAATCTTGGGACAACAGCGACATTGGTCAGGCAAAACCATCGATTGAATAAGATGTGGTCAATTTCATTGTGGAACTGTCCACCAGGAAATTCCCATATGCAACGTTTTGATTTGGCCTTCTGGAACTGTGAGCTCCCATGAATGGCCTTGGGTGACATGATGACAGTCGTGTCACACTGTTCTTTCCATTCTAGGCCCTGGGTCCCAATGTGGAGTTCTTTGGCCAATCTTCTTGATCCTATCTTGGCATTAAAATCACTGACTATGATCTTGTAGAAGGTGTGAACTTCTTTATAGAACACCTCCAGTTCCATGTAGAATTTCTCAATTTTTTTTTCTTCCTTGTATGTGGATGTTGGTGCATAGACAACAAAGATAGAAACTGCTGGCAGTGGGCCACATCTCTTCAAGTGTAATCATCCTATCTGGTTTGTTAGGCATTCAAATGAATCAATTCTCATGGCCAGGTTTGTATTGACAAGGGCACTGACACCACCGACGCCTCTTTCATCACATGTTCAGAGGAACGTTCTTCTCCCGTGTCAAAAACGACGTGATGTGATTGACACCTTCTCATCTCCATCAGACCAATTATGGCATACTTGATCTTTTGAGCTTGCACCATCAGGTCCTCGATATATGCTTACAATGCCAGCATAGTGCATTGAAAAAACAGAGTCATTTTTCCTTCTTCTTTTTGGCAGCCTAGTTTGGCCCTGAGATTTTATCAGCCTCTCCTTGCTCATCCTTAGTGCTGCCATATTTAGGGTTCTTTCAGGGTCAGGGGAATAAACATTGTTTAAATAGAATCAGAAATGAAAAGGGGACATCACAGCAGAAACCACAGAGATTCAAAAAATCATCAGAGATTACTTTGAGAGTCTGTATGCCACGAAACAAGAGAACCTAGAAGAAATGGACAAATTCCTGAATTCCTATAGTCTCCCAAGGCTGCAACAAGAAGATTTGGAATACCTGAACAAACCATCACCATCGAGGAAATTGAATTAGTAATCAAAAGTCTACCTAAACACAAAAGCCCAGGTTCAGATGGATTCACCAGTGAATTATTCCAAACCTTTAAAGAGGGTCTACTCCCAGTCCTTTTCAAGCTCTTCAAGGAAATTGAAGAAACAGAAACACTCCCAAATAGCTTCTGTGAGGAACATATCACCCTGATATCAAAAGCAGACAGAGACGTCACAAAAAAGTAAAATTACAGACCAACCTCCCCGATGAAAATAGATACTACTATCTTCAGCAAAATACTGTCAAATAGAATCCAAAGAGTAATCAAAAAGATTATATTCCATGACCAAGTAGGATTCATCCCAGGAAGGCAAGGATGGTTTAGTATCTACAAGTCAATCAAAATAATACATCGTATCAATAAGAGGAAAAATAAAAACCATATGATCATATCAATAAATACAGAGAAAGCATTTGACAAGTTCCAACACCCATTCATGATTAAAAACTCTCCATAAAATAGAAATTGAAGGAAACTTCCTCAATATAGTAATGTAATCAAAGCCATCTACTATAATCCACAGCAAGCCTCATTCACAATGGGGAAAAACTGAAAGCTTTCCCCTAAGATAGGGGACAAGACAAGGCTGTCCACTCTCACCACTTCTATTCAATATAGTCCTGGAAGTGTTTTCCATAGAAATCAGGGAGAAAAGGACATTAAGGGCATCCAGATAGGAAAGGAAAAAGCCAAGCTGTCAATATTTGCAGATGACATGGTATTGTACCTAGAGAACCCTAAACTCTCTACCAAAAAAGCCCCTAGAAACAGTAGATTCCTATAGTAGAGTGGCAGGGTACAAAATTAATACACAAAAGTCAATGGCTTTCCTATATGCAAATAACAAAAGAGAAAAAAGGGATACAAAAGAGTCGATCCCATTCACAATTGTGCCACCAAATATCAAGTACCTAGGAACCAATCCTTTTGTGTCTTTCTCTCTCTCTCTCGGCATTCTTCGCACAATCATGGAGGTGCTGAACCAGTCGGTTGTATTCTTCATCGATGTCGTTAATGGTGGTATCTTCCCATGTTGCTGCATTGGTGCCAAAGAGTTCCCAGTTGGTGGTCATTCTGGGAGTTCTCTTCTTAAACTTTGCAGCCTTTTCTTCCCATTGCGGGAAGTAGAATTTTTCTTTAATCTCCATTTTATTTTTTTTAATTTTTTTATTTTTACAATTACAAAGACATACAATTAAAAAGTTCATATTTGGGTTTTGGTCATACAGTGTTCCAGCACCCATCCCGCCAACCAGTGCCCATCTCCCACCACCAATGTCCCCAGTTCCCTCTCTCCTCCCTCAGCCCTCCTCCATGGCAGGTTCTTTATTTCTTTACCTTTTCTCTCTCTTTCTCTTTTCCTTCCCTTCCAGACTATGGATTACATAACATACATTAAAGGGTTGTCATGTGTATCTTTTTGCCTCTATTTAATGCTCAGTTCTAGGTTGGCATTAGTGCCCTCGACAATTGTTAGCACACTGTTCCATTTTCTGTCTTACCTAGCCTCTGACTCCCACATGTTTGTGATAATTTCCACCTTTGACAAGACCTCCTGATATATGTTTCACTTGACCTTGGATATTGGTATCATAATATGTACATATATATTTATGTTATGCAAATAAATGCAGTCATTCTGTATCTGTCTCTCTCCTTCTGGCTAATTTTGCTCAACATAATCTTCTCCATGTCCATCCATTTATAGGCAAATTTTATAACTTCATTTTTTCTAACAGCTGCATAGTATTCCATTGTTTAGATATACTAAAGCTTCTTTATCCAGTCATCGATTTTCGGGCACTCTGGTTGCTTCCAGATTCTGGCTATTGTGAATAATGCTGCTATGAACATAAAAGTAGGGATGGTGTTTCCACTGCGTATTTTTGGCCTCCCAGAGTAGATTCCCAGGAGTGGTATGGCTGGGTCAAATGAGAGTTCAATTTCTAGTCTTTGGAGGAATGTCCATATTGTTTTCCAGAAAGGCTGTACCAGCCGGCATAGCGGGAAGTAGAATTTTGCATGAAGGAGACGGTGGTCCGATCCTGTTTGGAATTTGGGGATGACAGCAACATTGGTCAGACAAAACCACCGATTGAAGATGATGTGGTCAATTTCATTGTGGAACTGTCCACCAGGAGATTCCCATGTCCAACGTTTCGCTTCAGCTTTCTGGAACTTTGAGTTCCCATGAATGGTCTTGGTGGACATGATGAACTCAGATAGTCTATCACACTGTTCGTTCCATTCTAGGCCATGGGTCCCAATGTGGAGTTCTTCAGCCGATCTTCTTAGACCTATCTTGGCATTAAAATCACCGACTATGATCTTGTAGAAAGTGTGATCTTTTTTATAGAACTCCTCCAGTTCCATGTAGAATTTCTCAATTTCATCTCCTTTGTATGTGGATGTTGGTGCGTAGACAATGAAGATAGAAATTGCTGGCAGTGGGCCACATCTCTTCAAGTGTAGTCGTCCTATCCAGTTTGTTAGGCATTCAAATAAATCAATGTTGACGGCCATGTTTGTGTTGACAAGGACACCAACACCACCAACGTCTCTTTTCGTTGCATGTTCCAAGGAACAATTCTTCTCTGGTGTCAAATACACCATGATGAGACTGACGCCTCCTCGTCTTAGTCAGACAAATGATGTCGTACTTGATCTTTTGCGCTTGCACCATGAGATCCTCAATATATGCTTCCGATGCCAGCGTACATGCATTGAAAGTACAGACAGTCATTTTAGTCATTTATCCTTACCCTATAAGGATATCCAGGACATTCTTCAAAGAGACTGACCAAAAACTCCTGAGATTTGTATGGAATAGTAAACCCCCACGAAAAGCTAAAGCAATCCTTGGGAAAAAGAAGATGGGAGGTATCAATTTCCCCAACTTCAAATTCAACTACAAAGCAGTTGTAATTAAAACAGCATCGTGTTGGTATAGAGACTGACCTGTAGACCTATGGAATAGAACTGAATATTCTGACACACACTCTCAAATTTGATCACTTAGTCTTTGATAAAGGACCAAAAGTTACTAAGTGTAGCAAAGAAAGACAGGTGATTCTGGGAAAGCTGGGCAGCTACAAGCAAAAAAATGAACTTAGACCTCCTTCTAACACCATGCACAAAAGTCAGATCAAAATGGATCAAAGGTTTCAACATCTAAAGGTATATAGAAAAAAAACATAAGTAGGAAAAACACTCTATGACATTGAATCTAAAGGTATCTTCAAAGAGAAAACACCACTGACAAAGCAAATGGAAGCAAAGATAAACAAATGGGATTATATAAAACTGAAAAGCTTCTGCACCTCAAAAGAAATGTGACCAAGATACAGAGACAGCCCACAGACTGAGAAAGAATAGTCAGTCACTCAATACCCATCTAATAAGGGGGAACCCACATTCCCTAGACCCACCTCTCTCTCCAGGAAATCTCCATGTCTGAACTCCACGTCAGAACTCCACCCAGCAGACCAGCCTAACACAGCCCAGCTCATCGAGTTCCACCCTGCAGCAGTCTTTTTAAATCCGGCTCAGGTATGCCAGTCCAGAGACTCACAGACATGGGGCAGAGCTGCTACTAGCTCTCCCTGTGCCCAGGCCGCTCACGAGGCACCCAGGAGGGATGGCGGGTTCTAGCCCTGGCCCGCCACCCCAGCAGAACCTTGCAACAAGCCAGATGACCCCCCACTCCATGAGGGCCTCCATTTTCCACATCCGGACTTCTCTCTCGTCAGAACTCCACCCAGCAGACCAACCTATCATAGCCTGGGTTCATCAATAAATGCTGGACTTAGAGATGACTACAAGAGTATGCTATCTGCACGGCAGAGCCTGGCAAGCTACCTGTGTTGTATTTGATATGCCAAATACCAATAACAATTATAGACCTCATTCGGAATGGATTGAGGCTCTTTAAGTTCCTGGAGCAAGCAGATGCCCTTGGGCTCTACTAGCATGAGGCAGGACATATGGAGATGTTACTGGGGCCCGCTCGAGCCAATTGATGATGAACCGGAAGACAGTGATACAGTGATACAGTGAATGGGGTTAATATCCACAATATACCAGGCACTGGTAGAACTTTACAAGAAGAAAACAGCCAACTCCATAAAAAAATGGGGAGAAGAAATTAACAGAAACTTTAAAAAAAGAAATTAGAATAGCCAAAAGGTATATGAAAAAGTGTTCTTAATCATTAATCATCAGGGAGATGCAAATCAAAACAACAATGAGGTATCATTTTATGCCACGGAAACTAGAAAACATCCAAAAGAACAAGAACAACCAGTGCTGGTGTAGATGTGGGGAGAAAGGATTTCTCATCCACTGTTGGTGGGAGTGCCAACTGGTGTCCAGCCCTTTTGGAAAAAAATATGGACATTCCTCCAAAAACTTGATATTGAGCTCCCATTTGCAATACTATTCCTGAGAATATATTCTCAGGAATATATATATTCCTGAGAATATATACCCTGAGACCCAAAAACACAAAAAGAAACACTATCTGCTCTTTGATATTCATTGCAGCACTGTTCATGATAGCCAGGATCTGGAAACAACCTGAATGCCCAAGGACTGGCTAAAGAAACTGTGGTACATCTACACAATGGAATACTTTGCAGCTGTCAGAAGAGAGGAATTCATGCAATATATATACTTGAAAATGGATAGACATGGAAATTACCATGCTGAGTGAAATTAGTCAGAAGGTAAAGGACAGATATAGAAGGACTGCATTCACTATCACTGTATCACTGTCTTCCCTTTCATCATCGATTTGCTCGAGCGGGCTCCAGTAACATCTCCATATGTCCTGTCTCATGCAAGTAGAGCCCAAGGGAACCTGCTTGCTCCAGGAACATAAAGAGCCTCAAACCATTCCATCAGGTCATGGGAATGAGGGAGGTCTATAATTGTTACTGGTATTTGGCATATCAAATACGACATGAGTAGCTTGCTAGGCTCTGCCGTGCAGATAGCATACTGTTGTAGTCATCTCAAAATACAGCATTTATTGATGAACCGCGGCCGCTATGCGACCACGGGAGCCAGGTTGTAATAGGCTGGTCTGCTGGGTGGAGTTCTGACGAGGGGGAAGTCCGGATGTGGAAAATGGAGGTCCTCATGGAGTGGGGGTTCGTCTGGCTTGTTGTGAAGCTCTTCTGGGGTGGGGGCCAGGGCTAGAACCTGCCATCCCTCCCGGGTACCCCATGAGTGGCTGGGCACAGTGAGAGCCAGTAGCAGCTCTGCCCCATGTCTGTCTCTGGATCAGCATACCTGGGCCGGATCAAAAAGACTGCAGCAGGGTGGATCTCCATGAGCCGGGCTGTGATAGGCTGGTCTGCAGGTGGAGTTCTGATGAGGGGGAAGTCCGGATGTGGAAAATGGAGGTCCTCATGGAGTGGGGGGTTCGTCTGGCTTGTTGTGAGGCTCTGCTGGGGTGGCGGGCCAGGGATAGAACCTGCCATCCCTCCCGGATACCTCATGAGCGCCTGGGCACAGTGAGAGCCAGTAGCAGCTCTGCCCCATGTCTGCATTCACTAGTGGGATATAAATATAGACTAGTGTTCTACTAATTGTGGGAAATGGTAATGCCACACTAGAACTGAGCATTGAATATAGGCAAAGGGATATACATGATAACCCATAAATGTACATAAGGCAAATATGGCAAACCACAATGTTTAAGAGATGGTAGAGAGGAGATAAAGAGAGAGAGAGAGAGAGAGAGAGAGAGAAGAAAAAAAAGTGCCTGCCATAGAGGCAGGCTGGGGGGGAAGGGGAAGGAAATATTCGCACATTGATGGTAGATATAGGGCATTGGTGGAGGGATGGGTGCTGGAACACTGTATACTGAAACCCAAAGATGAACACCTTTGTAACAGTGTATCTCACAGTGGTATAATAAAAAATAATAATTTAAAAAAGTCATCAAAATAAAAAGATAAAAATAAAATCAATTTCATCAAATTAAAAATGAAGGGATGATGCCAAACAATGTCAGCATGTTAGTTTAAAACATCCACTTAAATCAGGAAAATGAAACAAGTTTCTAAGTTTCTTCCTGTGCAAAATAAGAAGCAAATAACTTTAAAAGCCAATCAAAGCATTGTCTCATCAAACTCAAGAAGGTAAGTGAAAAGTCAAACAATAACTGAGAGCCAAATGCCTCATACAATTCCATAATCATTCATTTTACCCATGGAAATTGCCAGCCCTGTGTTTGGGACCAGAGAAGCAAAGGAAGTAGAGAGAATCCACTTTTGAATATCGCTGTTGGAAGATTCATTGTAGCATTTCAGACAGCACATGGGCAAATTATTGACTTAAACTGTGTTTCCATTGCAGGTTGATTAATCTACAGACGTTAGTAATTGTGTTCAGTAATTGCATTGGTTAGACTCCCTGAAGTAAAGGCTTGAAAGAACTTTATTTGTTTTGCAAAATCCCAAGACAAACCAATGTGATAAAATATTCCAAGTGATAAATGAAAGCACTAAAACAAAGATGGTGGAAGCCCTCCAGGAGTCTGTTCTGCTGGCCCTGCAAAGGCAAAGGACTCTGAGAGCTCATTCTGAGCATCATGAAATGCAATCATACTTTGCCTCACAGAGAAGCCTTCATGGGAACAAGCTGATATTTTGTACTCTATGATGCCATTAAAATGGTGTATCTAATGAAAATGAAATTTCATAGCTCCATCAGTTTCCAGCTCTTTGTTTGCTTTTCGGTTACACCGAGCAGTGCTCAGGGCTTACTCCTGGCTCTGCCCCTCAGGGACCTCTCCTGGAAGTGCTAAAAGACCATATGTAGAGAGAAGGATTGAACTGGAATTGGCCAGCTGCAAGGCAAATACCTATATTATCTCTTTGGCCCTATTTCCAGCTTATTTAAATGAAGACATTACAAATATTTTCTTTTGTTTCACACCGAAGTGATTTGGGTAACTAGAGAAAAAACTATACCATTAATATATGAACAAAAGGAAAAAGTAAAAAATTAATTATGAATCATGCATACTTGCATACTAAAAGAAACTTAATGACTCTTTAAAACTAGTTATTTAGGGGCTAAGCAAATGCCACGGGGAGGGCATTTGCCTTGAATGCGGCCACTCTGTGTTTGATTCCCGGCATCCCGTATGGTCTCTGAGTACTGCTAGGAGTAATTCCTGAGTGCAGAGCCACTAGTATCCCCTGAGCATTTCCGGGAGTGGCCCAAAAAAGCAAAATTTTAAAAAAATAGTTATTTAACTGTATAATTGCAGGAGTGAGGGAAGTGGGCTTCCTAGGGGTGCTCAGGGCTCACTCCTGGCTCTGTGCTCAGGGATCACTTCTGAAGATGCTGGGGAACAGTATGTAGTGCTGGGATCAAACCCAGAAAGACTATGAACAAGGCCAGACACTTATCTATTATTCTACCTCTCAGGGCCCTCAACTCACAATTTTGGTGCACCTAATATAAATTAATTACACATAAGAGCTGCACAAAACCACTTTAAATGTATAGAATCAAAGTTTATGAGTCAGTTCAAAACAAAAACAATTTTTGGTAAGTGGAGTTAACATTATTTACAAGTTGTGTTAATTACATCTAGTATATGAATCCTAAAAACAATAAAGAGCTAAGCTGGGAATGTGGCTCAAGGTAAGTACAAGGAACCTGGCTTTGATTCCTGGCAGTGCGCGTCATCCCCTAACCGAAGACAGTCCCCTCTTTGTTCCAGATGACCTTTCCCAGCACTTCCGGGTGACTTCAGCAACAATAACAGTTAATAAATGATTAAATACCAATGAAAAAATTCTACCTAAGTTTAAGGAAAAGATTCATTTTTATATAGAAATAATGTGATAATGTTTGATTGCATTCTAAATGTATTCATATTACTGTAAGATACTATATTTTCCAATGAAAGAAAAGCAAGAGCTGCAGGATTAAATAATTGTTTTACCCTTATGTTCCAGTACTATTAAAATCTTAATCGAGATTTATATACAGGTCAGGTAAGTAGCACAGAGGTAGTGCACTTGCCTTGTATTTGCAGTAGAGTATTTGCCTTGTATGTGAGGTCCTTCATTTGATCACACACATACACACACACACACACACACACGTTTACATGCAGCCATTTCAAATATAAAACCTGCTGTTACAAGGTAAAATCTGGGAAAGGAAGTCAAAACTTTTTATTACAAATTAATTTTGAAGAGACAAACTTTGTACTTAAGATTCTAAGCATAATATAATATAAAAAAGAAAAATGTAATGTATATAAATGTAAATCTTCTCCTGTTTACTCTAGTGAGTCATAGAAATAGAGTATCATCATTTTTTTCTGTGTGTAATGATGTCAAAATGGTAGAAAACAGTGTTTTAATATATTATATGCATGGAATATACTCAAAGGAGTATGGAACTTTTCCCAAACTCACTCAATCACACAATCTTTTTTTGTGCATTAGTAGTTAATATCTTACGGAACACTACAGTTTCATCACAGAGTTTGGAAAAACTGATGTAAACTACACCTCATTATACCAATGGTAAAAGTGTCCTGAGTGGGTGAATGAATTTCCCAAGGTCATAGACTAATTCATATCTCGCCTTTCAAGCAATTTGTTCTTTTACACAGCCTCCCCAAGAAGGCAAATAAAAGTGGAATTTTGATAAGCACATAAGTAATTCTTTGTTTTTTTCCTTAATGAGCTGTCACAATTTAAACATTAGTTCCCTAGAAATTGAGTTGCATTTATCCTATTGTTCTGCATGGTTTGTTTTAGAATATCTAGCCTTACATTTTATTGTTAATTCCTAGGACTGGGTTCTATTGTACTTCTGTGCTTGTTTATACATTTAGCTAATCATTTTTCAAAGGCATTACTCGTTTAATCACCTAAGAGTTTGGGATTATGGAGAGAAATTACAAAGTCCTAAACTCTAAGTGTCCATAAACCTGAGCTGAGGCTCTAAACAGAACCTTCCAGCCTCAAATCTTCATCCATCCTCTTCAATTCTTTTTTTCTTTTTTTACTTCCCAGATTTAGAAGAGACCATATAACTGAACTCACCAGTCAAAAGGCAGAGCTGTTGGTTATGCTGTCCCTAAGAGACCTACTTTAATTCTACAGACAAACATTGGCTCAAAGTAAAAAAGTAGCAAATGACACTACATGTGAACAGTAGACAAAAAGAAAGCAGTAACAGCTACACTTTTATCATAAACTTTCAGTCAAAAAATGGTAGTAAAATATTAAGTTTGACATTATGTGATAAAGAGGTTGAGTCATCCAAAGGCAACACACATATTATATATGCATATATAATATGTATGTATATATACATATATATCACATAAGAATTCCCAAATATGTAAACATTATGAGATCTAAAGGCAAAGATTCATAACAACCAATAACAATTAGAGCTTTTACAGAACTTACATAAATAGATATATAATCCAGACAGAAAAAATATTTGAAAATATGAATTCAAAGGACATATGGGACCAAAAGACTGAATAGATATATACAGAGCATTTATCTGTATAATGTTCTGAATAGATATATACATAATATTTAATCCAAAAACAGAAGAAACACATTCTTATCAAATGCTCATGGAATAATCTCAAGAATTCATCATATGTTGGAATAAAAAACAGGTATTAATAAAAAAAATTATTGAGGCTGAAATATTATCAAGCATTTTTGTTCTCATAATGGCATGAAATAAGAAACCAACCACAAAAGGAAAACTAGAAAAATCATAAATATGTGGACACTGAAAAACATGCTATTGAACACCTATTGTGTCTACACAAAAACCAAAGGAAACTTTTTTAAAATAACTGGAGACGAATGAAAATGAAGATACAAGTTTACCAGAATCAATGGGATGCATTAGAAACATTACTAAAAGAGATGCTTATAGCATGACAGGCCTACCTCAAGAAACAAAGGAAACTCTCAGGCCAGGGACATAGCTCCCAAGGTTAACTGCATGTCTGATATGTATAGGACCCCAAGTCAATCACCAGAACTACATGGCCCCTTGAGCACAACAAAGTATAGTCTTAGTGGCCCAAAGCATCCCTAGAGTGCTCTCCAATTCGATAAAAAATAAGAAACAAGAGGGCCCAGAGTAATAGTACAGCAGGCCTTACATATGACCGATCAGGGCTGATTCCCTAGCATCCCATATGGTCACCTGAACACCCTTAGGAGTGTGAAGTCAGAAGTAACCCCTAAGTAAGGCCAGGTGTGGCTCCTAAGAACCCCCAAAGAGAAACAAGAGTAATATCTAATGAGTATTATGGCCTTATAAGGCTTCTAATTGATAAAAACAATTAGAAAACATACAGAGTATAAAAAGTCAGCAGATGGGCCAGAATGATAGCACAGCAGATAGGATGCTAGCCTTGCACATGGCTGACCATATCTCAATCCCCAGTATCCCACGTTCCTCAATTCCCATATGGTCCCCCAAACACCACCAGGAGCAACCCCTGGACATTAATGGGTGTGGTCTCCCAAAAAAAAAAACAACCAAAAAAAATCCAGCAAAAGAAGGAAATGATAAACATCAGAGAAAAAATAGACTGGAAAGATATAGCAGGAGTTAGGCATATACTCCAAACCAAGTTTGATTCTGAGCATCAATGGGTATAGCCATGGAGGACCCAACACCTCAGGGCTGGTATGGTTCTTGTGGCACCCAAGCACCTCAGGGGTGACTTTGGTGATCCCTGGTAGCACAGGACTCAGTATCACCTCATCTGAGGCACTTTTATGCAACCACCATACTTGATTAGCCAAGAGTCACTTGGAGTGGTACCTTGAGCACTAGTTGGGAGTGCCTAGTTGGGCATGCCTTCCCCTATCCCCCAAAATAAAACACAGGGAAAAAAATAAAATAGAGATTTCAAAGATAATATGAGATATCAATAAAACAAGAATTCATTCTTTGAAAAGGAAAATAAATTGGACAAATCTCTAGTTGAATTCATTAAGGAAAAGATAAAACTCAAAATTATAAACAAAAGAGGAAAAGTTAAAACAGATGTCACAAAAATACAAAGGATCATAAGACACCACTATGAATACCTACATGGCCACCAACTTGACAATCTAAAAGAAATGGATAAATTCTTAGAGTCATACAACCCTCTTCCTGAATCAGGAGTAAACAGAAAATCTAAACAGACCAATCACAAGTAAAGAAATAGAAACAGTGGACAAAATTTTACCAGAACAAGATTCAGGATTAAATATCTTCACTAGTGAATTCTCCCAAACTTACAATATCAAATGCCTATTTTCTCAAACTCTTCCCCAAGTAATTGAAGAGGGGGGGAATTCTTCCAAGCATATTTTATGATGTCTACATTACCCTGATACCAAAATTAGTCAAGGACATAATGAAAAAAATAAAACCACAGGATGACATCTTTGATAAATATAGATATAAAAATCCTCAACAAAATATTAGCAAACAAAGTTCAATGACATTTAAAAGAGCTAAATCATGAACAATAGGAATTTATTCCAGAGATGCAAGGATAGTTCAATCATGCAAATCATTTAGCATGATATCAATTGATCTATCAACTAACATGATAAATCACATTATCAAAACAAAAGAATAAAAACCAAGCATTTGTTTCACAAGTCCAGTGCTCTAACCCTGAGCTATGGAGTTTCAAAACAATCATTTCAAAAAGCAAAAGAAGAGAAGATTTACAATTTATTCATGACAATGAAAGGTAAATAAAATGGGTATAGGAGTATTCTTGAGCATAAAGAAGGTATATATGAGAAACCATAGCACACTATACTCAGAAATGAGCATGGAATCTTATGATCAGGAGTAAGAAAGAATGATCTCTCTCATTCCTATTGTTTAGCACCATAATGAAATCCTATAAGAAAACTGAGTGAGTGCATCCACATTGGAAACAAAGCTTCAAATTAGTCCCTTGTTGAAGATGGCATAAAAATACACATAGAAAATTCCTAACCAAAAAGAAAATCAGAAACTAGAAATAAAAATGAATACAGTAAAGTGGTAGGCTACAAAACCAATATACAAATTTTAGTGTGTTTCTTTATACAACAAAGCAATAGAAATAGAATGTTAAAAAGTAATCCTGCTCATAATCACTGTATCACTGTATCACTGTCTTCCCATTCATCATCAATTTGCTCGAGTAGGCACCAGTAACATCACCATATGTCCTGTCACATGCTAGTAGAGCCCAAGGCCATCTGCATGCTCCAGGAAATAAAGAGCCTCAAACCATTATATTAGGTCATGGGAATAAGGTCTATAATGTTACTGGCATTTGGCTTATCAAATACAATATGAGTAGCTTGCCAGGCTTGCCATGCGGGTGGCATGCTCTTGTAGTCACCTCTAAATACAGCATTTATTGATGAACCACGTGGCCACAAGCGGCCACATGAGCCGGGCTTTGATAAGCTCATCACCTGGGTGGAGTTCTGACTAGAGGGAAGTCCAGATGTGGAAAATGGTGGCCCTCATGGAGTGGGGGTCGTCTGGCTTGTTGCGAGGCTCTGCTGGAGTGGTGGGCCAGGGTTAGAACCTACCATCCCTCCCGGTGCCTTGAGAGTGGCTGGGCAGAGGGAGAGCCGGTAGTAGCTCTGCCCCATGTCTGTGAGTCTCTGGATCAGCATAACTGGGCCAGACTTGAAAAAAGACTGCTGCAGGGTGGGTGTCGATGATCTGGGCTGTGATAGGCTCATCTGCTGGGTGGAGTTCTGATGAGAGGGAAGTCCGGATGTGGAAAATGGCGGCCCTGCTCATAATCCCATAAAAAATTGCCAAGAGGTCAGAGAGGTAGTCCAGTGGTAATATATTTACACTGCATGCATCCAACTGAAGTTTTATTCCCAGCACTTCATATGGTCCCCCACTCAACTTTCCTCTGCCCCAAGCACACCAGACATGACCCAAAAACCAGGAGTGATCCCTGAGCACCACCAGGTATGGTCCAGAAACCGAAATGAATTTAACACCTACTAATAAATTTAAGCAAATAGAGGAAGGTCTGTACCCTGAACACTATAAGATAACAGTGAAAAAGGAGTGGAAGACATGATGGAATTGAGACAGCCAATGCTTGAGGGTTAAATGGCTATCTTGACTAAAACAATATACAGGCGTAATGTATTTTATTTAAAAAAATCACAGCATTATTCACAGAAATAGTAACCTTACATCCTAAAATTATTTGCAACTCAAAAACTAAACAAAAAAACACAATTCTGAAAAAAAATTAAAATGAAGATAACATGCTCCCAACTTCAAACTATACTACCCTGATATGGTAATGAAAACAGCATTGTATTATAACAAAAACATACAGAAGAATGGAAAAAAAATGAAGAACCCAGAAATTAATCTACACCTGTGTAGAGGGACAAATAGATCAAGAAGGTAGAGTGGAGAAAGAAAATCTCTGTAGTAAATGGTATTGGAAAAAATTGGGCAGTCACATACAAATGATTGAAAATAGAATACACTATCTTAGAATATATGGTCAAGACCCTGAAGGAACAGTTTGAGGCTCTTCATATTCCTGAATCAACCAGATGCCATTGGGCTACATTGGCATGTGATAGAGTCCAATGGAAATGTTACTGGCGCCCACTAGAGCAAATCGATGAATAATGGGATTCAAGTGATCAAGTGATCTTAGAATATACACAAAAAAATTAAAACGAATTAAGCATTTGACTGTAAAACCTGAAACCATTATATATGGAAGAAAACATAGGTGGTAAAACTACTTCCATATATGTCATAGTATTGTCTCTGTGGATATGTCTCCAGTGACCTGCCCCTTGGGGTATTGCAGGTATGGCTGTGGTGCCCGGCTGCATAAGCAGGTGGCAGACAGGAGACAGGCTTGTCTACACCCAGGCTCTGCCCTGTGGGCCCTGGATTGTTGATGGTCTTACATAGAAAAAGACTGGGTCCCCTGGGATGAACCCAGAGCCATGGCAGAGCCTGGCAAACTACCCGTGGTGTATTCAGTATGCCAAAAACAGTAACAATAATGCACCTCATTCCCAACAAATAGAGACATTACTGGCACCTGCTCAAGCAAATTGATTAACAACAGGAAGACAAGTGACAAGTGACAAGAGGAAAACAAATGCAAAAGTAAGCAAATGAGATTACAGCAAGCTAAAAATCTCTGCACAGTAAAAGAACCATCATCCAAAAAAAAAGGCAGGGCGGAGCTATAGCCCAATGGGTAGGGGCGTTTGCCTTGCCTTGCCGGCCTATGCCAGCCCGGGTTCGATCCCGGCATCCCATATGGTCCCCGAGCACCACCAGGAGTAATTCCTGAGTGCAGAGCCAGGAGTAACCCCTGAGCATCGCCGGGTGTGACCCAAAAAGCAAAAAAAAAAAAAAAAAGAAAGAAAGGCAACTTGCTCCATGAGTTGAGAGATAACCACAAATGCTCTATCAGTCCAAGTGCTACTATATAAAACTTAAAGGGAATGAAATGGAAACTAATAGAAGGGAATGGAAGGAAATGGGGAGGGAAGGGAGGAGGGAAAGGGAGAGGAGGAGAAAAAAAGGAAGGGAGAGGGAGAAGGAAAAGAAAGGAAAAGGAGGAAGAAAGGAATTGGCATCACCATCATGGAAAACAGTGTCCCTAAGAAAATTAAGGATAGAAATGCCTTAGGAGGGACTGGAGTGATAATACAGTGATTACAGCATTTGCCTTGCACTCAGCCGACTTGAGTTCAATACTCAGATTCCATATGGTCCTCTGAGCATAGGAGTAATTCCTAAGCACAGAGCCAGGAATGATCTCTGAACATCTCGAGGTATGACCCCCAAAACAAAAATGAATGAATAAATAAATAAATAAATAAATAAATAAATAAATAAACAAACAAATGCCTTAGGAATCACTTCAGTTACTTATTTGTCTATAGGTATAAAACTGATTCCAAAAGATACACACACCCTATAATTCATAGTAGAATTATAGTCCATCACACATACCCCAAATGTGTGAAAACAACCCTAAAAGCCCAAAGGGGTATGAATGGATCAATAATGGTATAATACACATGGAATAACACTTGACACTTAAAAAAAAAAAGAAATCTTGTCATGTGTGACATAATGGAAGGGACTAAAGAGAAACTAGTAAAATAAGTTGTATGAAGATAAATACCTTAAGATTTCACTCAGATGGAAAATAAACAAAACAGAAGCAAACTCGGATTATAAGAACAAGATAGTGGTTACCTATGGGGAGAAACGGAGGTGGGTGGGGGTAAGTCATACATGGGGGGCAACCAGATGGTGGTAGATGGAAACTAGAATTCCAATGGCAAGCACAATGCAAAATGTATAGACATTGAATACTAAATATGTGCAATTTATAGACTATTATAGCTCAATATTCCATTTGTCAAAATCAATGTTGAATGCTGAATATATGCTACCTATAGAATTTCATGAGTTAGTGTTCTGTCCATCAAAATTCATCATTTCATAAAAGCTGACTTGGCTAAATCTGACTTGGAATGAGAGGCACAGAAAGTGTACTAGCCTCACTCCCTCAGTCCATCCTTCCTGTACTAAAGGCACAGCAAAGCCACTACTGTGGGTGGGACCACCCTTCAGAGTTTTCTCTGCCTCATTCAGCCCTTGGATGCAGACTGTAGAAACGTAGACCTGCCAACCTCCCTAAATGAAGTCAAACACCACCACCTGGGACTCCTGCCTCTTGGGCATCAAGATCAGGAGACCTATAAAACCAGACGCTTTGCAGAGTGCTCCCCCATGTTCCCCTGCCCTTTGCAGTATGGGTCCAGGCATTTCCAGGAGATCCTTATTGTTTCACGTGTGCTGAGTAACCAGCTTGCAATTCCAGGAGATCCTTATTGTTTCACATGTGCTGAGTAACCAGCTTGCCTCTGGGCATAGCTGCATTTCTCACGCACAGAGAGCCTCGTCCAGGGTCCTGGAAATCTGTATCAAAGAAAATGTTGCAGGCCCAGAACACCCAGGGCACAATGTCAGGCTGAGCTCTCTTCCTGTGTGGATGTGACATGTGGGCTCTAAACCAGCTCTGACCTCTGACCACAGGGTAATGGGTGAAACAAACTTCAGTTTTTATTTGTGCCCGTCTATTCTCCTCGTTCTATTATAGGAGTTCCAGAGAGCTTAGCTGGTATGTAGAGGCTGCACCAAGCTCTACCTAGAGCAGTCCTATCTGATTTACAGCTCAGGTTCTGGACCTCTAGCCTGGCTCTGCTGCCCGCTGAATATTATTGCTCAACTTTCTGAAATGCTCTATGTCATGTTTTTCTTATCTGGTAAATGAAGATAAACAATCTTCATGGAGTTGTTGGGAGAATTTCACACTCGAATGAATGTAACTGTGATTAGAATGGGGAAGCATTCGGTCATAATGCTTCTTTCCTGTATTGTTGCATCTTCACAGCACCAATTCAAGCTTGGCTAACTAATCATTGCCTTAGAATTTTTTCTCCTGGAACTACTGTGTTTTATGAGGAGATTCTTTCCTCCACTATGCTGTGTAGACACCAAGGATGGCCATGGTGTTGGTCCCTATTCAGCATCCACACTTAAAGGCACTGACATGTGTTTCTACGTGCTTTGTTTTAGGGGTGGGACCCTTCAGTTAGTCTGGTCTCTAACCATGTACATACCTCCTCAGATTTCTGTGACACTGATCTTTGTGAGGGTGAGCCCAGTGAAAGCTTGATGAACCTTTACAGCCCTGACCACAGGCCCAGGGGCACCACACACTGGCTGGGCTCAGCTCCCAGGCAGAGGGGAAGGCAGTGCCTCTCCTGGTGAGTGGCTTCATTTTTCCCTCTCCCAGGACCATGGGAGGAAAATAACACATCTCTTTTTTTCATTTCATTCCCTCGTTTTTTTAATTCATTGCCTGTGCAGGTGTACTGCAGTCCCCTGGAGGGCAAATCAAGGGAGCCGGCTTCTCACTGTCCACCAATCTTTGCCCTCCAGAATACCTGTCTGGAACCATCCAGAACCTGCCAGTACTTGCTGTATGTGTCCCTATGCCAAACATACACAGAGGCTATCAGACCACTCTGCAATGTTCACTCAGACCAAGCTTACACCAAAGTTCAGCCTCCATTTAGTACCTGGTTACAGTTGCTTTGTTGGATCCAGTGAGCTTGCTTATCCTGGAAATATAAGAATGAAATACTCCGCCCGCCCCACCAGGTGCATTCCTGCGGCGGGCAGCCCCCAAAGGGCACCCCTTTCCAGCATAAAGGGCTGGAACTTTGAGAAGAGGGACCAAGCCACACCCAGCTTCTTCAGACTGCCCTCCTGGCGCCAACCGCCCGGCGCCCAGCAGCTCCCAGCTCTCCCGCGGAGGTGCGTTACCACGGCAGGCAGCCACCAAGGCAGCCCTCTCCAGCATAAAGGGCTGGAACTTTGAGAAGGGGACCAATCCACACCCAGACCACACCCAGATTTTTCGGATCTTCCACTGGACTTCCTCCACCCCGACCCCTGACTCGGAACCATCCAGGGACACTCCAAAATTCAAAACTGCGCAGAAGCACTAGATAGTAATATCTATCTACCTGAGATACCACTGAGCATTTGCCCCTAAATTCTTTGCTATACATCCCTAACTGCAAAGTAATTCAGGCACCTACTAATTCTATTAACTAGTCACCCATAACACACATTTTCAACCTACGATAGTCATTATGGTAAAGCAAAGCAGAATTCCTTCAAGCTCTATGATTGAAGTCACTAATACAGATGAGTCAAGTAAAAATGATGAGCTATATAACTTCTCTGAAAAGGAATTTTGGAAGGAACTGTTAAAGATACACAAGGAACTCAAAGAAACAATGGAATACAAAGTCAATAAAATACAGGAGGACATGAGAGCAGAATTGAGAAAATTTCAGACCAAATACAAGAAGAAATGAAAGATATTAAAAATGAGGTAAGTGAACTGAAAAACACAGGGAAAGGCCTCCAAAGCAGAGTAACAGCTACTGAAGAAAGAATTAGTGATCTCGAAGACGAGGTTCAGAGATTCTGTAGACAACACTAGAAGATGGAAAAAAGACTCACAATCAACGATCAGACTACCAGAGAAAATCAGGATGAAGCCAAAAAAGGAACAACATACGCATCATTGGGGTCCCAGAAGGGCAAGAAGAAAACCCTGATGAAGAAGAAACTGTCAAAGCCATCATCGCTGAGAAGTTCCCTGAATAGAAGAAAGCATGCTCCCAGATACAGGAGGCTCGTAGGATACGGGCTAAAAGAAAGCCCAATAAGAATACTCCAAGACACATCCTTATTAAAATGACAAAAACGATAGACAGATATAGAATACTGAAAGCAGCAAGATCAAAGAAGGAAATCACATACAAAGGAGCATCCCTGAGATTTACAGCAGACTTCTCAGAAGAAACACTCCAAGCCCGAAAACAATGGTGGGATATTGTAAAAAAAGACACAATGAACTGCAGGCCTCACCAAGAATTCTTTACCCAGCTAAACTTAGTTTCAGATGTTAAGGAAAGATACACAACTTCATGGATAAACAACAACTCAGGAATTCATAGACTCGAGACCAACTTTGTAAAATAAGACAACCTAAAACCACAACAAGTTTAAACAGAAAAATGGCACAAAATCCAATGACAATAATCTCTCTCAACGTCAACAGTCTAAATGCACCAATTAAGAGACACAGGGTGGCAAAATAGATTAAAAACTGAATCCAACACTCTGCTGCCTATAAGAAACACATCTGAATAATCAGAGCAAACACAGACTCAAAGTCAAAGGCTGGAAGACCATTCTCCACGTAAACAACTCCTCCAAAAAGGTGGGTGTGGCCATACTCGTATCTGACAATATAGACTTTAGGCTGAAAAAGGTTAAAAAAGGGACAATGAAGGCCATTTCTTAATAACTAAGGGGTATGTATACCAGGAAGAAATCACACTACTAAACATATACAAGCCAAGCGAGGGGCCAGCAAAATACTTAAAGCGACTATTAATAGACCTCAAAGAACACATTAACAGTAGCACAATAATAGTCGGAGACTTCAACACTGCCTTATAGACTATGGATAGATCAACGAGACTGAAACTCACCAGGGAAATACTGGACCTGAAGGAAGAAATGGAAGAAAGAGAGCTAGTGGATATACACAAGGCTTTTCATCCCAGAAAAGATGAATACACATTATTTTCCAGTGCACATGGAACATTCTCCAAGATAGACCATATACTGATGCACAAAGCATACCTCAACAAAATAAAAAAGATAGAAATTGTGTCAACTATCTTTTTCAGATCATGATGCACTGAAAATAGTAGTTAACCATACACAGAAGCAGGGAGTCAATCCAAACACCTGGAAACTGAACAGCTCACTGCTGAACAACAAATGGGTCATAGAAGAAATCAAACAGGAAATCAAAAGATTCATAGAAACAAATGACAATGAAGATACCAACTATCAGAACTTGTGGAACACAGCAAAAGCTGTGTTAAGAGGAAAGTTCATAGCTCTGCAAGCATTCATCAGGAAACAAGAAAGGGCCCACATAAATAACCTGACCTCACAGCTCAAAATATTAGAAAAAGACCAACAAAAGAAGCCCAACCCAGGCAGAAGGAAGGAAATAATAAAACTTAGGGAGGAAATCAATGAGCTGGAAACCAAACAAACAATCCAAAAGATTAATGAAACCAAGAGCTGGTTCTTTGAAAAATTAAACAAGATCGACAATCCATTGGCAAGACTTGTAAGGACAGGGGAAAAAGAGAACCCAAATAAAAAGAATCAGAAATGATAATGGTGACATCACAACAGAAAAGACAGAAATCAAAAGATCATCAAAGATTACTTTGAGAACCTGTATGCCACGAAATAGGAGAACATAGAAGAAATGGATAAATACCTGAACTCCTATAACTTCCCACAATTGAAACAAGAAGACCTCCAATACCTGAATAAGCCTATCGCCATTGAGGAAATTGAAACAGTAATTAAAAGTCGGCCCAAACACAAAAGCCCAGGTCCAGATGGGTTCACTAGCGAATTCTACCAAACCTTTAAGGAGGACCTACTGCCTGACCTGTTCAAGCTCTTCCAGGAAATAGAAGAAACATAAACACTCCCAAACAGTTTCTACGAGGCACACATCACCCTGATACCCAAAACAGTGAGAGACAACACAAAGAAGGAAAATTACAGATCAATCTCCTTGATGAACACAGATGCTAAGATCTTCAACAAAATACTAGCAAACAGAATCCAAAGACTCATCAAAAAGATCATACATCATGACCAAGTAGGATTCAACCTGGGAATGCAAGGATGGTTCAACATTCGCAAATCAATCAACATAATACATCATATCAATAAGAGGAAAAAAATAAAACCATATTATTCTATCAATTGATGCAGAAAAAGCATTTGAAAAGATCCAGCACCCATTCATGATTAAATTCCTCCAGAAAATGGGAATTGAAGGAAGCTTCCTCAAGATGGTCAAAGCCATCTACCAAAAGCCCACAGCGAGTATCATTCTCAATGGGGGAAAAATTGAAAGCCTTCCCCTTAAGATCTGGAACATGACAAGGTTGCCCTCTCTCACCTCTTTTATTCAATATAGTACTGGAAGTACTCGCCATAGCAATCAGAGAAGAAAAGGACATCAAGGGCATCCAGATAGGCAAGGAAGAAGTCAAGCTATCATTATTTGCAGATGACATGATATTATACTTAGAGAACCCTCCGACCCAAAAACTCTTAGAAACAATTATATGTATAGTAGAGTGTCAGGGTTCAAAATCAATACCAAAAAGTTGGTGGCTTTCCTATACACAAATAACGAAAGAGAAGAATTAAGAAATCAATTCCATTCACAATTGTACCACAGAAAATCAAATACCTAGGAATCAGCTTAACCAAGTGTGTAAAAGGACCTATACAAAGAGAACTACAAGACACTGCTTCAAGAAATAAAAGAGGACACGAGGAAATGGAAACACATTCCCTGCTCATGGATGGGGAGAATTAACATTGTCAAGATGGTAATACTCCCTAGAGCTTTGTACAGATTCAATGCGATTCCTATAAGGATACCCATGACATTCTTTAAAGAAATTGACCAAACACTCCTGAAATTTGTATGGAATAATAAACCCCACCGGATAGCTAAAGCAATCCTTGGGAAAAAGGAGATGGGGAGGCATCACCTTTCCCAACCTCAAACTGTACTACAAAGCAGCAGTAATAAAAACAGTGTGGTACTGGAATAAAAACGGACCTGTGGATCTATGGAATAGAGTTGAATATCCTGACACCCTCCCTCAAAGACATGATCATTTAATCTTTGATAAAGGTGCAAAGAGTCCAAACTGGAGTAAGGAAAGACTCTTCAACAAGTGGTGCTGGGAAAACTGGACAGCTACATGTAAAAAAATGAATTTGGACCTGTGTCTAACACCATGCACAAAAATCAGATCAAAATGGATTAAATATCTCAATATCAGAACTGAATTCATAAAGTACATTGAAGAAAATATAGGAAAAACCCTCCACAACATTGAAGCTAAAGACATCTTCAAAGGTGAAACATCATTAACAAAGCAACTAGAAGAAAAGATAAACATATGGGACTACATGAAACTAAAGAGCTTCTGCACCTCAAAAGAAACAGTGACTAAGATACAAAGTCAGTCCACAGAATGGGAAAGAATATTCACCCAATACCCATCTGATAAGGGGTTAATATCCAGGATATATCAGACACTGGTACAGCTATATAAGAAGAAAACAGCCAACCCCATAAAAAATGGGGAGAAGAGATGAACAGAAACTTTGACAAGGAAGAAATTCGAATGGCCAAAAGGCATATGAAAAAATGCTCATCATCACTAATCATCAGAGAGATGCAAATCAAAACAACAATGAGATATCACCTCACACCACAGAGACTGGCCCCATATTCAAAAGGGTAAAAGCAACAAGTGCTGGCGTGGATGTGGGGGAAAGGGGACTCTCATACATTGTTGGTGGGAATGTCAACTTGTACAACCTTTCTGGAAAACAATATGGACATTCCTCCAAAGACTAGAAATTGAGCTCCCTTTTGACCCAGCCATACCACTCCTGGGAATATACCCTGGGAAGCCAAAAACACACAGCGGAAACACAATCCGCACTTTTATTTTCATAACAGCACTATTCACAATAGCCAGAACCTGGAAACAACCAGTATGCCCGAGAACTGATGACTAGATAAAGAAACTGTGGGACATCTACACAATGGAATACTATGCAGCTGTTAGGAAAAATGAAGTAATGAAATTTGCCTGTAAATGGATGGACATGGAAAGGATCATGTTGAGTGAAATTAGTCAGAAGGAAAGAGAGAGACATAGAATGACTGCATTTATTTGCATGACATAAATATATCAGGTGGTCTTACCAAAAGTGGAAATTACACAAGCCTGAGGGAGTCAGAGGTTAGGTAAGACAGAGAAGGGAACATGTGTGAATAAATGTCGAAAGGGCTGATACCAACATAGAACTGAGCATTAAATACAGGCAAAAAATGCACATGATGGCTTCCAAGTGTATGTAGTGCAACCCACAATGTATAGGGAGAAGGAAGGGAGAGAGGGAGAAAGAAAAGAGATAAAGAACCTGCCATTTAGGCAGGCTATGGGAGGGGGGAAGGAATTGGGAACATTGGTGGTGGGAAATGGGCACTGGTGGAGGCGGCGGTGCTGTAACACTATGTGACCGAAACCTCCAAACATGAACAATGTTGTAATTGTATATCCTACAGTGGTATAATAAAATGTTTAATTAAAAAAAAGCAAAAAAAATAGAATAAAATACTCCAAATTATGAGAACTAAATAGCATGTTTCATGGGGCTTACCCAGCTCTATCAGTCATGAGACTTGTCAAGGAGAATGAGCAGAGGAACAGTCATGAGCCCCATGAATTCTGGGCTTGGCTTTACCACCCCTCCCCATGTAGGCTTCAACAATTTCTTAACATAAAGCCACTAATTTGAAAAGATCTGGGCACACTATTCATTGTAGCATCCCAACACACTGGAATATTAAAACAGCCCACATGTCCTTTGACAGATAAATGAATAAAGAAGTGTGATATGAACACATTGGAGGACAACACAGTCATAAGAAAAGATGAAATCATGTGATTTGCTGCAACCAAGATAGAACTGCAAGACATCATGTTAAGCAAAGTAAGTCAGAAGGAAGATAGATAGCAAATGTTCTGAATTGCCTGTGGTATATGTGAAAGGGAATAAAAGGTGTCAAGTGATAGCAAGTCCTTGGCCTGATTGTAGAACCGAGAAGATCAAGATGTGAGGGGAGTGGGATGATGCAACAATGAGTGTGCAGACTGGCAATGACAACATAGCCATTGGTCAGGGGTCTTGAACATGAAGTTCATTAAGGTGACATAGGTATGGGGTAACTGCATAAAAACCAGAAGCAGAAACACTATTATAAGCATGTGACTCAAATTTTAAAAAGTAATTTTTTTAAAAATAAGTTTGCTAAGTGTCTGGAAATGTTTCTGTTCCCCAACAATATTGGGGAGCAAGACAGGATCCCTTTTTCCCCCAGAGTATCACGGCCAGCTTACAGATAAAGACTAGTGAATCAAGCAAAGTTCCAAGAGGCTTTTACTCACATAAGTTTTGGTATTACAATCCAGTAACAGGAAAAACCCCAAACTTCTAGTTCCTAGCTAAACGCATGGCCACATATTAAGGCTAGGATCGTTAAGCCAAGATGGCCGCTGCACCTGGAACCATGCACTTGGGCCCAAACAGGCAGAAAGGAATCCAAACTGCAGAGAGCCTAGTCATCAGTGAGCAGAGCCAGCTGAGAGAGAGGAAGAAGGCTGCTTCTTTTATATCCCTATTAGCCTGACTTGGCCCACAGCAACGGGCAGTTCGCAGTCAAGGCCAATTCTTTCAGGTTCAGGTTCACGCCCCAAGCAAGCTCACCTGGCCCAGGGCATTGAAATTTTAATTCACCCTCAGTGCTCTTGCAGGCACTCTGCAGAGTGAGGGAATGGCATCTGAGATGAACTATATCTCAGGATTAATATAAAAGGCCATTATACCATGGATATTCTACTGCTGGGTATATATTTCTTCAAACTTTCATGAGATCCTTTACTTCATGATTGTTCTGGGTACTAGCCTTTAGACTTATTGGAGAGCCGCACTCACTTTCAGGAGACAAGCAATATTTCGCTCTGATTTAGAGTATGGCTATATCTTTATTTAAAAGACCCAATGCAGCCAGATAGATACTGGTAAGAGTTGTAGATTCTCATGGAGGGAATCTGTGGTAGAATTAGAGGGAAATATTTATACCAGCTAACATAGAATACGTGGGGAAGATACTCTGTCACAAAGAGAGTCACAGATCCAAATTGTTTTCCTGCCCCTGTCTATAAAGTGACCTGCAGGAGGTAACTCTAGGCAAGATGCAGAGCTATGGGCAGCTGTGACTGTATTCCAGCAGTACACACTGGAGTACACGCCCTGTACTCCAGCATGTACAAGGTGAAATAGAGAGAGGCCTGGAGCCTTGAGTCATTGGGGGGAGGGAAAGACACTGGCTCTGGTGTTGAACTTGGACAGGAACCATTACATGTCCCCAGTCTCTGATACTGTTACTAACAGCTTTGTGAGTTACAGTGACTGAAAAATAATTTTCAAAAGACAGATGATGGTACCAACCTATAATGATAATTTAAGTGGAGACATTGCTAAGTACCCTACAAACATTATGCAATTTAACTTCCAATAATCCTACAGCATAGAGACTATTATCCCCCTGTATAAAGAGATTATTGAGACACTAAAGTTAAACTTGCCCCAGTTGGGGCTAGATTGATAATCCAGTGGGTAAGGTGTTTGCCTTACATGCAGCAACTTGGCTCGATCCCTGGCATCCCATATGGTACTTTGAGCCCACCAGAAGTGATTTCTGAGTGCAAGGCCAGGAGTTACCCCACCCCTAAGCACTGCCAGGTGTGGGCCCAAACCCAAAAAATAAAAATTAAAAAAAAAAACAAAAAAAAATACCTTGCCCCAGTCAGAGTTAGAAAGGGTATTGGTTTAAGGTGCATTAGTAATTCTATCCTGGATTATCTGATTCCAAAGCCGATACACTGTGCACTCCAGTGATACAGAAGAGATATTTACAGAAGTATCAACATTTTTGAATGGGCTATACTTGCATATATATTATACATAGAAAAATATAAGTAGTGGAGACTCTAGAAATAACTTATTTCTTCATTATCATTAAACTCCCTTCAGTGAAGTCTTCTCTGAGCTACCTTTTCTTTTTTTTTAATTAAACACTTTATTATACCACCGTGAGATTACAATGTTGCTCATGTTTGGAGGTTTCAGTCACGTAGTGTTCCAGCACCCGCCCTCCACCAGTGCCCATTTCCCACCACCAATGTCCCCAATTCCCTCCCCTCTCCCATAGCCTGCCTAAATGGCAGGTTCTTTATCTCTTTTCTCTCTCCTTCTCTCTCTTTTCCTTCTCTTACACATTGTGGTTTTGAGCTACCTTTTCAATTCAACATTTTGAAAGTGCTTAAGAATCAATGGCAGTAAGTCTTCCCTGAAGGTTTGATAAAACTCAACCATAAACCAATCTGGGCCAGGACTTTTATAACTAGGTGTCGGGGCGCTCCGCCGGAGTCCCCGACAGTGCCGGGAAGCGAAGTTCCCTTCTACCTCCGAAGCCGGCGAGGGAATGGATGGACACTCAGAAATCCGATGCGGTTTTAAAAGGCTTTACTTATCACAGGTTCAGGCATACAAATCAGCAAAAAGGAAAAACCCGATGCTTAGGATTCCAGGCTAGAACCCCAGCCACGTGTAGGCTAAGATGGCGACCACCACGTGTAAAGCTTCCAAGGGGAATAAACGCCTCACAAGGTGAGATCCCACCGGGAAGAAGCCTGGGAGAGCGGAACCGGCTAGTTTATACCCCCACAACTCAGACCTTCCTCCCATTGTTATGGAAAGCAGGGAGGGTCCAATGCCCTCTGGTAATCCCTCCCTGCATCTCACCTAGGGCCTTTACTGGGCTAATGTTTTGAGCTGGGAAGGCCTTTGGAAATGTAGAGAAGGGGTTTCTGAGATGGCATGTCACTGTACCAAAGACCAACACCAATGCCGGTTAAATATTTCTCCAAGCCTTCACAAGTCTCCTCTACTTCATTGTAGTTTTATATTTTATCAGGGAGCCATGCTTGTTTGTTTGGAAGCAAACAGCATTTCTCTCTGGTCTAATTACTTAGGTGTCCTTATGTGGCCAGGCTAATATGCTGGTAAGATCTAGCTAGTCCCACGATGATTGTGATAGCATGGGAGAATATTTATACCAGCTAGTACAGCATACATGGTCGGATAAACTGCCACATTTAGACTACCCCTTATCTATGGAGTGATTTGCGGGAGGCAATCCAGAGCAGATGCAGCGGCCCTTAGGAGTCCTGCAACAACTAGGGAGAATATTAATTACTGTTTCAATTCCCTTTCTTGTGATTGGACTGTTCAGGTTTTCTACTTCCTCCTCATTCAATTTTTTGGAGATTACATATTCCTAGGAATCTGTCCATGTCTCCTAGGTCCTTTGGCTTAACAGAGTACAGTTGTTCATAGTAAGTTCTCATGATATCTTGGATTTATTAGGTCCTGTTGTAATTTCTCCCCTTTGTTTCTGATTCATTTAGGCACTTTCTCCCTCTTTTCCCCCTCATGAGTCTAGCCAAAAGTTGGTCTATCTTGTTTATTCTTTCAAAGAACCAGCTACCAGTTTCATTAATTCTTTGTATTGCTTCCTTGGTTTCTATGTTGTTTATTTATGCTCTGGTTTTTATTATTTCTTTTCTTCTACTAGTCTTTGGACTCATTTGTTGTTGGTTCTCCAGACAGACATTTCAGTTGTGCTATTAAGTTGCTGATTTTATGTTTTTCTTCTTTTCTTATTTAGGCCTTTATTGCTCTGAGTTTTTCCCTAAGTACTGATTTTGCTGTGGCCCATAGATTTTGATAACTTATTTCTTCATTATCATTAGTCTCAAGGAATCTTTTTTATTTTTTGCTTCTTTCCTCTTTTGATCCAGCTGTTATGTAGCAGTATGTAGTTCAGTTCCCCAGGTGTTACAGTTTCTCCCCATCTTCATCCAAATGTGATATTCCCTCACAAATGTCATTCAAACACTGATGTCACATTTTCCTGAGGTTACAAATGAAGACCACATCAATTAAAATTATTATGTGGGGAGAGGGGACACCGATGTAAGCCAAATGCAGGTTCTTGCACATAGTAAGCAGTGAGCAGCAGGGGACTTATCACTAGAGAAGAGGTAAAGGTTAAGGTGTACCCTTAATCTCAAAAGTAGTAATGTGGACACATCAAAGGAAGGTTTTGGATTATGCAAGGTGGTGGTCACCTTTTTTGGGGAGCACACAGTAAGTGGGATCCCAAAGAGTTTAATATGGGAAATAAGAATTTATACCTATGGGGCTGGAGCGATAGCCCAGTGGATAAGGCGTTGCCTTGCATGCAGCCGGCCTGTGCCGGCCTGGGTTCGATCCCGGCATCCCATATGGTCCCCGAGCACCGCCAGGAGTAATTCCTGAGTGCAGAGCCAGGAGTAACCCCTGAGCATTGCCGGGTGTGACCCAAAAAGCAAAAAAAAAAAAAAATTATACCTAAGGGTGGGTATAAATCTAAATAGAATAAATCAGCTTAGAACTTAAACCCATTCCACTGACCACCACCTCTATACTTGAATCATTGCAACAGTGCTCACTCACACTGGACCCTCCTTTGGGAGGAGTCCCAGGATCTGAGGGACAGGTCTAACTCTACCTGCCCACACTTAAGAGTCTGGTTTTATCATGGGAACAACCTCCCTCATGCCTACCTGTTGTCCTGTCATATGTGGGGAGAAATGAGAGAAATAAAATTATCTTCTTTTTTCTTTTTTTTTTTTGGTACCTAAATCATCAATTCAGAACTGGACTCTAATTATTTTAACTAGCGCAAAACCCTCTTCAACAAAAGAGATACCAATTAATTTTCCCTTATCTGGAGTGAGGTCATAATGGATTCCTCCAGGAAGAGACAAGCTCCAGGTACTGGAAAGAAAAGAGATTCTAGGACGCCATTGTCATCACTAATCCTTTTCTCCAATGAAGCTGGTTTTCTTGTCCTTTGAACAGGTATCTGCTTGAAACCTGAAGCCATCTGAGCCCAGTGTCCTCAGGCAGAATTACAATGGCGGTAATTATTCACCTGCACTTCAGTGTAATTTACCTCTCCTCAAGCTGTCAGCATGCAGGCGGGGCCCTGAATGCAAATGATATGATTGCTTTCATTAAATCATCTTTTATGACTGTATAATTTCAGTAATTAAAACCTTTACTAATATATTCTATGAAGCAAGCAGAATGTTACACTAATGTATGGCCCTTATTAATTTTTGAAAAACAGAGGTGAAATTTGAATAACCTGCTTCCGCACACTTAAGAGCTCTAGGAAAGGAGGGGTGGAGGGGGAAGAAGCCGGATACAATTTTGATTAATGTAAACTAATTAGCATTCATTGTTTTTTATTCCCTCTTCCCCACCTGAAAAGTCACCATGGTGGATATTAGCATTGCCTAGTGCATATTTCAAATTCTATCTGATTTCTAGAGATTTGTTGCCAAAAGAGGTGAGTCTGGATGTCTTTAATCATGAACGAGAGAGAGAGAGAGAGAGAGAGAGAGAGAGAGAGAGAGAGAGAGAGAGAGAGAGAGAGAGTGAGAAACCTAAGCATCATCATTTAAACCTCAACTCTCTGGGCAAGTTTCCCTGCATAGTTCAACAGTACCATGCATCTGTCTGAGAGGGTCCCTGAGATCTGATTTACTCCAGTCTGGCCTTGCTATCTTCTGTGGATGACTGACAGTACTTTGTTCTTTAATGTGCCCATGGACAAAAGATTGTGGCCATTTGTATGCATAAACATGCAAAAATAGGTAGGTCTGTCCAGACACAGAAAGTCCGCATGGAAGCTATTACTGAAAGACCAGTAGCAATTGAAATTTGGACTGTGAAAAGGGTTCCATTACATCTAGAAGGGAATTTCATATACTGAGCTCCTCTCCTGCATGATCAAAGGGTGGGACACTCCTGATTCACAGCAACAGCTTTAAAAAGCACATTGGGGGCTGGAGCAATAGTACAGTGGCATCACACATGGTCCCTGAGCACCTCCAGAAGTGATTCCTGAGTGTAGAGCCAGGAGCAACCCTAAGCATCACTGCGTGTGACTCAAAAAAGCAAAAATAATAATATTAAATAATTTTTTAATTTAAAAAATTAAAAAATAAAGACACATTGGGCTACATCATCTCTCGATTCAACTTAAGTCTTAGTTGAAATACAAGGTCCTCTGCTATCAATACATACATCTAGGTGTTTTTGACAAGAACAATTTCCAACAGTGACCATTACAAGAAACTCCAAAGAGGATGTTTTATTTCTAGCAAACATTTAAGTGAGAAATAACTGGCTAAAGTTTGAACATGGCTAATCTTGACTTTCTGGTTTTGTTGTACTGATGGGTGCTATAATTCAGGAATCAGTCTCACTATTACCAGTTTCTTTTTTTTTCTTTTTAATTCTAAAAGTGTGTCAAGCTCCATGTTGAGTTCAGGAAACAAACCATAATTAGTGGTTCCTCAAGTTTCCTAAAAATGTATTATCCTCAGTCCCAGGACCTCCAGACTTAGCTTTCCCAACAGAGATCGCCTTTACAATTCAATGTTACAGGTTGGGTCTACCCAAGGCTCCTGATGCACATTTGTAACTAAACAACTCTCATGATCTAATGCTGGGCCCTTTAATTGGAAGTTCTTCACTTCCAGAACTCTCTGATTTCCCCATGTCTAAATTCTATGACCCTCAAGACACAGCACAAGGTCAACTTCTTTTTTAAGCTTTCCCATATATAAGGATCAGTGATAGCTGGCCTTATATATTTCCGTTCCTCTGATAATTTTTGCATGAGAAAATAAGTTGTCTTCTCTTGCATATACTGAGTAAGGAATTGACCCTAATTAAAGTCCTCCCACTTGACTGCAGTTATCACTAGCACTTGTTTTGATCAGTCTTTTGGCCTCTAGTTTTTCTCTTTAGACTAAAAAGGGCTAAGAGAAACAGTAGTAAGCATCCACAGTGTGCCCACACACAATTTAATCTGATCACAAAGTAAAATGACTACTTGGGAAAGATGTAAATTAGGAAATTCATTAAGTAGTGTTGGGGAATGGTGTTATCTCATGACTTCCCAGTACCATTGATAGATAACAGTTGATAAAAGGGCTTAGAAAATCATTATTTGAGCAACTAATGAGGAGAAGCTCTTGGAAAATGTATAAAGTGCTCCAATGCTTTTGGTGGAAGAAGGCATATTTTTGATTGGCTCATGAAAGTTGTAAGTGATGTGAATAAAGGTGTCTCGTGCTATTACACATTTTGTCTGACAATCATGCAAAAATTATTGAATCAATCTTCGATTCAGCTTTATTTCATTCTCAAAATTTGTGAAAATTATAATTATGACTTAATTGTATTAGATCAAAGATGAAATCATTTTATTCATAGCTCTACATTTTTTTCAAGAATAAGTGCCCTGTTTTTCCACAATTAACTAGTTAATACCCCCGTTTTTTTATTGAATCACCATGCAATATACCATTACACAGCTGTTCATGACTCGGGTTTCAGTCATACAATGTTCCAACACCCACCCCTCCACCAGTGCACATTTCCCCAAACCAATGTGCCCTGTTTCCCCTCCCACCCCACCCATCCCACCACCACCTGCCTCTATGCCAGGCACTTTTCTTCTCTTTCTCTCACTTTCTTTCTACTTTTTAATGCCCCTATTTTACGGACTTTTCTTGGAACCATTTATCCTTGGAAAACAAACCACTGTTAAACCATGTTGTTGTGGCCTAGCAACCTTCTCCAAACACTATAACCCTTCATCTGAACCCTCATCCCTCCTGATTACTCAACTATTCAGCTATTGCTGAACCAGTATTTATCCCCCCTCTTCTGAAGCAAACTCCTTGCCTCATAGGAGACTCAGTGGCTATAGGGTCAGGATACTTCCAGGAAATCTCAGCTCCACCTTCTTCAACCTGCATAGCCTTTAATGGAACTCTTACCTTTCCTACAGTTCCATTCCCTTCTGTAAAAAATGGAAACAATGAAAAAAATACAGCCCTGGCATGGTTTATAGATTAGAATTATATAACAAACCCTGAGCGAATGGTCTGAGGCTCTTCGTATTATTGAAGCAACCATATGCCATGGGGCTACACTGGCATGTGATAGGGTCAAATGGAAATATTACTGGCGCCTGCTCGATCAAATCGATGAATAATGGGATGTCAAGTGATCAAGTCAAGTGAACAGACCGAAAGGTGATTGGAATATTGCCTGCCACATTACTTTTCTCTATAAATACAGATGCAATGATTTTAACTCCTGTAGTGTCTAGAGGGGAAACTAATTTTTTTTTTTTTTTTTGCTTTTGGGTCACACCCGGCAATGCTCAGGGGTTACTCCTGGCTCTGCACTCAGGAATTACTCCTGGCGGTGCTCGGGGGGACCATATGGGATACCAGGGATCGAACCCGGGCCAGCACAGGCTGGCCGCGTGCAAGAGCAAACTCCCTACCCGCTGGGCTATCGCTCCAGGCCCAGAGGAAACTAATTTTGACCCTAGTCCCAAAAGGTTTCTCCCTTACAGAGGTGTCAGACTCCTGATCCTGTTCCCTCTCTCTTAACTGGCTTCTTTGGAAGGAGACAGGAGTTTATTTGAGCTGAGGATGGGGAAGAATAAACTAGGTCAACAAACTTAGACTCAGCTCCGCCCTTCTTTCTCCCTGGGAGCCAGGTTGTCATGGACACTGGCACCATCCTTGGCCTGAAGGGGAGGAGGCTTAGTGACATCCTGCATGTCTGTTACTAGATTCATGGGTCTCGTTTAAAGATGTAGTTAAAAAGCCCACTTGCTCTTCCTCCAAGCTAAGTCTTCCAAACAATCAGTACTAATTGTGGCATTTGGGCTGCCATCTGCCCTATTGTTTGTCTTATAGTTCAGTTCATTCAGAACTTCAGTGCAGAAAAATAATTGCTAGATACTGAATACCGACTCTTCCTAAGAGTTCTGGAGTCCCGGATGGAAATTCAGTAAATGTTTGCTGGGAAAAAAGTAAATCAATAAAGGCATAAATTCTAGATTCTCGCTTTGCTTCTTGAAACATTTTTCAGATAAAAGCACTGTAATAATATGGGAAGCAAGCCCTTATTGTGTTAAGGTCAATGAGTGCTATTAGAAGATTAGTAGAATATCTATCAAATACATTATTGTGTGCAACATAGGATTACTCTAAGGGGCATGGGGAATTAAGTGAAAATATAGTAGCAGCTCCCCAAATCCCTTCCCCAATTGCCCTCTCAGCTCAAAGACATGGAAACCCCAAAGCCTCCTCCATTGTTCCAAGGATGTCAGCTCTGAGCTTATGTCTTACATCTGACCTTGTCTGTCTAGAAATTGTTTTGTGAATTAAAAATGAGTGAAATGGGCACCTCTGTTGGACAACAGGCCTAGCTATCTTGGGAGCTTTGCTGTTTTATCCACTCACAGCTTAATCTATTTACATGTTCTTAAGCCAGGGTTCATACTAATGAGATCTCTCTTCTATGTAAACACTGATGGGAGGGTATGGCAGTTATAGAAGTCACCTTGACTCTGAATGAGTAACTTCTGACTTATTATTCTACATCTACTAAGACTTCTATGTTATGTAGATTGGGCAGAGCTCACTCTTTATACTGACTGGACCCAGCGTGGTACAGTTAGAATTTATCAGGCTAAACTCTAAATATCTGCAGGGCTAGCCACAATGTGTAAAATAAGAGGAGAGAGAGATGCAGAGTCAGAGAGAGAGACAGAGAGAGAGAGAGTGAAAAAGCGGGGCTACCTGCTATTGAAGGGCAGCCCTGGGGGGGGTGGGCCGGAGGGGGTGGGAGTACATTGGTGGTGGAAATGGGGCACTGGTGGAGGGAGGGGTGCTGGAATACTGTGTTACCAAGAACCAATTATGAACACCTTTGTAATTGTATGCCTCACGTGGTATAATAAAAAAATTAAAAAAAATAAATAAATAAATAAAATACACAAAAAAATTTATTTCTACCACCCTGGCTACGTCGAGACTATCATTTAAGATTATAGGAAGGATCATATAGTTTGCCCATAAGCAGGCTAGTGTGACCCTTTCAGTATTCTGGAGCAAGATACTCAGAATCCCCCTGGTGCAGATAATAAATAAGAAGGACCTGTGGGTATCATCTATATTACACAAATCCCATGAAATTAGGATATTTTACTTTATACCAGCCCCCTCTCTCCAGTGTTTTACATAAGAGATAATCTTGGAAGAAGGGATTAGTCCTTGACATAATCCTTTGTTTATACCTGTATTAGGATGCAGCTCTTGTCCTGGCCCACCATCCCAGCAGAGCCTGCAAGAAGCCAGAGGAACCCCTACACCATGAGGGCTGGCATTTTCCACATCCAGACTCCCCAGCTCTTCAGAACTCCACCCAGCAGAAGAACTGATCACATGCCTGGCTCGCGTGGCCGCTTTGTGGCTGCATGGTTCATCAATAAATGCACAAGATGAGAGGTGACTACAGGAGTATCCCACCTGCATGGCAGAGCCTGGCAAGCTAGTAGTGTCGTATTTGATATGCCAAATATCAGTAACAATTATAGACCTCATTCCCATGACCTGATGGAATGGTTTGAGGGCTCTATAGTGAGCAGATGCCCTTGGGCTACACTAGCATGTGACTAGGACATATAGAGATGTTACTGGTGCCCATTCGAGCAAATCGATGAACAACAGGAAGACAAGTGAAGTGATACAAGGGTGTGGCACCACCCTTCTACATTCTTCTATTATCTAGAAGCTGTTTAGGATTCTTTGTTGACAGAACCCACCCTGAAGTTAGGATTACTTTTGTGCATATAAAGGGACTGACTTGAGGTACTGCCTTCCTCTCTTTGGTGGGACTCCTTTCTGGTGGAATCCACTTTGGTGGGACTTTCTCTCTGGTGGGATCCTCTTTGGTGGGAGATTTAGGCTCCGTGTTTAGTCTAAGTTCTGACCAGAGGTAGAGTTCTTTTCATTATATTAGATTGCAGTGTCAGAGCTTTTTGTACTATTAAAGGCCTTTTTTGGAACTGCACAGGATGCCTAAGTTTTCATCTGTTCCCAGCGGCCCCGGAGGAGTAGACGAGAACTTCTGTCCTGATACTGTTGGGGACCCCAGGAGCTCCCAGCACCTCCACCTACAGCCTGATAACTATTAACATTGTCTGCTTATGAAACATCTTTCTGCAGGATCTTTCTCTTCCTGCACTAAGCGGGTTTCTCTCTCAGGCACTGCCACCCTTTGAATGCAATCCTTGCATTGCCCAGTGTTCCTTCACTCCCTGCTGTCTCTGCTCCAGCCTCCTGACACCCTTGAGTGTGGCAACAGGAGCTTCCAGCCTCCTCTCCTGATATGGCTGTGTACAACTCCCTTCCTATCATTGCCAGTGAGTAGTACTGCCCCACACTTTACTCAGTCCCTTCTTAAACTCCTTCTAATTGTCTGCTCCCATAAAGCTTATATGGCTTCTGTCTTTTACCAATGACAAAGCTGACCTTTGAACTCTGTGCCCAGTCTGTCTGACACACTGACTCTATTAATGGATTCCAGTCATTGAGATTATCAAGCCCTTTCTATGATTCTTTCTATGATTATCTCCAGTCTCCCTCTGCTCATCCCTGGGCATGTAAAGGGACAATCTGCTTCAGCTGCTTCTTATCCCGCCTCTGCTCAACTCTACTGCTCAGATTTGGAGCTTATCTAACTGTCCAGGAATCCACCAGCTACCACCCAGCCTCAGTAAGTTACAGTAATAGTCCTGTTCCCCCAGAGACCAGCCCTACCTCCCTACCTCCCAAGTGTGACCTGAAGCTTCCCCGCTCTACTCTGAGAATGGCAAAGTGAATCTATGCCAATCCGGAGCCTTGGGGGCATGGGCTACTAGGAGTTATGCTGAGCCTGCCTCGGGGCTGAGCGAGAAGGGAAGATGGGCTGCTGAGTAATGTCTGCTGTGGGAACAGAGTGGGACCGGCTTTGTGTGCTCTACCCACATCCCCTCTGACAGAGCTTTCCCTCAGGAATTTGCTTCTCCAGCCGGTTTGTTTTGTTTTGTTTTGTTTTGACTTTGATTTTTGTCTGTTTGGATGTTTTGGTTCACACTCAGTGGAACTGAGGAAACTATTCCCAGCTGGTGTTTTTAGAGTTATTCCCAGAGGTGCTTGAGGAGGACTAAACCCAAGACTCACCTAGGCTAGGCACATGCTCCACCACTGGAGCCGCCTCAGCCTTTCTGCTGGACTTAAAGCCTGAGCTGAGTCCCCAAATTCTTTCCATCTGTCCTGGGGAGGTGAGCTCATTTCCCATCCCTCTCCACCTGGACAGGGTGTGTCCCCCAATCCATGAAGCGCTTACCTGCAAGCCCACAGTCACTGGCTGCCAACCTTCCTGAGATTCCATTTTCTCCATGGCTCCTGACACCTGTAAAACACCAAGTGAAAATCTTGGAGTGTCAGCTTGGTTCCTATATCTAAACTGTCACCCTTGGCTCAGTAAAGCTTTATTCAGTCAAGCCCTGTCCTTTGCATTACATTGTCTTTTGGTTATTTCTGACCTAGGAGAGCACAATGACCTTCTGCTCCTCAATGATCCACTCTGCACAGACCCAGGGGCCCATGGTATCCATGCCCTAATGTTGCCTGTGCCAATTGCCTGCCTGCTCTCTGCATTGGCCCATCTGGAGAGCTCTCTCTTCATCCGGACAGCTCAGATGGAGGTTGTTCCTGACTCTGATCCCAACATTAGGCTCATAACCAAATACTCACCTCTTGAAATGTCCCCAGACCTTCTGAACATGCCCTCCCAGTCAGTAACATAGCCCTTGGTGGAGTTCTTGAGAAATCATGAGCTTTTGAGATGAATTCACTTATGCACCTTTCTGTTCCGCTTTCCTTCTCAGACACAGCCCACAGCCCAGCACTCACCCTTCCATCCATAGACTGGGGGAGCCCTGTGGTGCTGCCCACTATTCTGATTCCCTGGCTTTCTTTCCAATGTGCCATGGAGGCAGGTAGTTAGCTGAGATTTGAGTGGCACAGCCTCAAGGAGGAAGCTTCATAGGGCCTGACAATGTTGAGAAACATACTGGGCACTTTAGTTCTTTCATCTCTGAGGCAGCAGTGACACACTCGCGTATTTTGCATGCCTGGAAATTTGCTCCCCATAGAAGTATCCACTGGGCCAGTAAGGCTCGGAAGGGAAGAAGTTGGCAGATTTCAAGTGAAGAGTTAATCTCAAAAGGGGCATAGGGGTCTTTTTACTTTTGCTTTCCAGGAGACTGATGAAGCTTAAGGAGGTGGGAGGCGGGCATGAAACAGTAGAAGAATGGAAGAAAAGCACAACTGCCCTCCCGCACAGCTAGGGGAATGGTGTTGATTCAAACATAGCAAATCCTTCTGCCCCAGCCTTACACCTATGCAGACACACGGGCAGCTGTTTTTTCCCACAGGGGCAATGCGAACCTGTGCAGAGTGGTTTCGATCAGCCTGAGATGGCAGCCACAGAACTCAGGGCTCCACGATGTGTATTAGTAGTATGCCACTGAAGTTCATGTCTGAGTGAGCACCCTCTTCCTCAGCCTCTAGGGCCGCCTCATCTCCTCATCAGCTGGTCTCTGCCTGCGCCTCAGTCCCTTCTCAGGAGACAGCCCTTCCTGCTCCATCCCTTATGCAGCCTTCTGTAGATTCTTTCTAAGCTTACCCTGGCTCATGCATCACCCCCCTCTGGAGAGACCCCAAGCTCAAGTAAGTCCCATCATTATCTATACCCAATCCCACCATTAGCCAGAGCTAAAGTAAAGTACAGTGGAGCCAGCTGAACCATCCTGTTTTTCCTACAAGGTGGAAGGTAGAAAAATGCAGTTGGAATCCCAGAGCATTAGCACATTAGCAGAGGCCAGGAGATCTGAATTAAGTCCCTTCCACCTATTCCTGTGTCCACTGAAAATATTATTACTGAAACTTTGCTAAAATGAACCGGGGTGTAATTCTATCAGTTTGCACCCTCCCCAAGTCACCCACCCAACCCCCCCAAAAATAAGACCAACTCTGCAGTTAGAAGAATCATTTTAAGTTTCTAGTACAGTTCCCATACTAGCTAGTTCCATCTCCATAGGAATCTGGCTTGATGATGGAGCTTATGGAAGGATCTTTATCTGAGTTGGTACCCACCCGGCTGACAACTAGCTGTGGTTAGGCCAGCATGCTGCTCCACAGCCACTCATAAAAGTGACTTTAGCAAGTCCGTCCTAGGAAGAACTGGGGAAGCCTCAGTGCTGAGGAAGGAAGACACCCTTCCAGGGAAGGCGGAAAGAGCCTTCTGGAGGGGTCTCCTGTGATGAGCAGCTGGGAGGTCTCAGCTAACAGGAGGTAGGAAGGAATCTGGTCTGGCCAAAATGAAGGATTTCCAGACGGAAAGCCAGAAAGGACCAATTCAATTCAGCTTGCTTTGAGCCTTGCTGAGGTATTCAGCAGCAGGAAAATGTCTTTCCAGAGTCACATCACTAGCAGTTCTGCATCTTTTCAGCCCAAAGCTTTGGCATCTTCTGGCTGCGGGATGTGCCATTTAAAGGTACTGGTAGTAGCGCACAAGTTTGTTTCCCTGGGAACCAGCTTAGGTTACCTGTGAGATCTGTCCAAAGCTGGGGAT
>JAJIBD010004512.1:0-105924 GCA_021461705.1 Cryptotis parvus | reverse complement strand
ACAAATAAAAAGATATACAATTAAAAAGTTCATGTTTGGGTTTTGGTCATACAGTGTTCCAGCACCCGTCCCTCCACCAGTGCCCATCTCCCACCACCAACATCACCGGTTCCCTCCCCCCTTCCCCAGCCCTCCTCCATGGCAGGTTCTTTATTTCTTTCCCTTTCTCTCTCTTTCTCTTTTCCTTCCCTTCCAGACTATGGATTACAGGACATACATTAAAAGGTTGTCATGTGTATCTTTTTGCCTCTATTTAATGCTCAGTTCTAGGTTGGCATTAGTACCCTCGACAATTATTAGCACCCTGTTCCATTTTCTGTCTTACCTAACCTCTGACTCCCACACGTTTGTGATAATTTCCACCTTTGACAAGACCTCCTGATATATGTTTCACTTGACCTTGGATATTGGTATCTTAATATGTACATATATATTTATGTTATGCAGATAAATGCAGTCATTCTGTATCTGTCTCTCTCCTTCTAGCTAATTTCACTCAACATAATCTTCTCCATGTCCATCCATTTATAGGCAAATTTTATAACTTCATTTTTCCTAACAGCTGCATAGTATTCCATTGTGTAGATTACCAAATCTTCTTTATCCAGTCATCGATTTTCGGACATTCTGGTTGCTTCCAGATTCTGGCTACTGTGAATAATGCTGCTATGAACATAAAAGTAGGGATGGTGTTTCCGCTGCGTATTTTTGGTTTCCCAGAGTAGATTCCCAGGAGTGGTATGGCTGGATCAAATGGGAGTTCAATTTCTAGTCTTTGGAGGAAAGTCCATATTGTTTTCCAGAAAGGCTGTACCAGCCGGCATTCCCACCAACAATGGATGAGTGTCCCCTTTTCCCCACATCCACGCCAGCACTTGTTGTTCTTGCTCTTTTGAATATGTGCCAGTCTCTGTGGTGTAAAGTGGCATCTCATTGTTGTTTTGATTTGCATCTCTCTGATGATTAGTGATGATGAGCATTTTTTCATATGTTTCTTGGCCATTCGAATTTCTTCCTTGCTGAAGTTTCTGTTCATTTCTTCTCCCCATTTTTTCATGGGGTTGTTTGTTTTCTTCTTGTAAAGTTCTACCAGTGCCTGATATATCCTGGATATTAACCCCTTATCAGACGGGAATTGGGTGAATATTCTTTCCCATTCTGTGGACTGCTTTTGTATCTTAGTCACTGTTTCTTTTGAGGTGCAGAAGATTTTTAGTTTCATGTAGTCCCATATGTTTATCCTTTCTTCTAGTTGCTTTGTTAGTGATGTTTCACCTTTGAAGATGCCTTTAGCTTCAATGTCGGGGAGGGTTTTTCCTATATTTTCTTCAATGTACTTTATGGATTTAAGTCTGATATTGAGATCTTTAATCCATTTTGATCTGATTTTTGTGCATGGTGTTAGACACAGGTCCAAATTCATTTTTTTACATGTCGCTGCCAAGTTTTCCCAACACCACTTGTTGAAGAGGCTTTCCCTTACTCCATTTTAGACTCATTGCACCTTTATCAAAGATTAAATGATCATGTGTTTGAGGTTGGGTGTCAGGATACTCAATTCTATTCCATAGGTCCACAGGTCTGTTTTTATTCCAATACCATGCTGTTTTAATTACTACTGCCTTGTAGTACAGTTTGAAGTTGGGAAAGGTGATGCCTCCCATCTTCTTTTTCCTGAGGATTGTTTTAGCTATCCTTGGGGCCACTTCTTATTAATTAAGGGGTATGTACACCAGGAAGAAATTACACTACTAAACATATATGCACCCAACGAGGGGTCAGCAAAATACATAAATCAACTGCTTAGAGACCTCAAAGAAGACATTAACAGTAGCACAATAATAGTTGGAGACTTCAACACTGCTCTATCAACGATGGATAGATCAACAAGACTGAAACTCACCAAGGAAATATTGGCCCTGATGGAAGAAGTGGAAGAAAGCGAGCTAGTGGATATATACAGGGCTTTTCATGCCATAAAAAGCTGAATACACATTTTCCTCTAGCGCACATGGAACATTCTCCTAGATAGACCACATGCTGAGCCACAAAGCATACCTCAATAAAATAAAAAAGATAGAAATTGTGTCAGCTATCTTTTCAGACCATGATGCACTGAAAATGGAAGTGAACCGTACACACAGAAACAGGGAGTCAAACCAAACACCTGGAAACTGAACAGGTCACTCCTGAACAACAAATGGGTCATAGAAGAAATCAAACAGGAAATCCAAAGATTTCTGGAAACAAATGAAAATGAAGACACCAATTATAAGAACTTGTGAGACACAGCAAAAGCCGTGTTAAGAGGGAAGTTTATAGCTCTGTAAGCATTCATCAGGAAACAAGAAAGGGCCCACATAAATAACCTGACTACACAGCTGAAGACATTAGAAAAAGACCAACAAAAGGAGCCCAACCCAGGTAGAAAAAAAGGAAATAATAAAACTTAGAAAGGAAATCAATGAGTTGGAAACCAAAAAAAAAATCCAAAAGATTAATGAAACCAAGAGCTGGTTCTTTGAAAAAATAAACAAGATTGACAAACCATTGGCAAGACTTGTAAGAACAAGGAAAGAGAGAACCCAAATAAACAGAATCAAAACTGGTGACATCACAACAGAAACCACAGAAATCCAAAAGATTATCACAGATTACTTTGAGAGCCTGTATGCTGTGAAACATAAGAATCTAGAAGAAATGGAAAAATTCCTGAAGTCCTATAACCTCCCACAGCTGAAACAAGAAGACCTCCAATACCTGAATAAGCCTATCACCATCGAGGAAATTGAAACAGTAATTAAAAGTCTGCCCAAACACAAAAGCCCAGGTCCAGACGGATTCACTAGTGAACTCTACCAAACCTTTAAGGAGGACCTACTGCCAATCCTTTCAAGCTCTTCCAGGAAATAGAAGAAACAGAAACACTCCCAAACAGCTTCTATGAGGCACATATCACCCTGATACCCAAAGCAGGGAGAGACAACACAAAGAAAGAAAACGACAGACCAATATCCCTGATGAACACGGATGCTAAGATTTTCAACAAAATATAGCAAACAGAATCCAAAGACTCATCAACAAGATTATACATCATGACCAAGTAGGATTCATCCCGGTTATGCAAGGATGGTTCAACATTCGCAAGTCAATCAACATAATACATCATATCAATAAAAGAAAAAATAAAAACCATATGATCCTTTCAATAGATGCAGAAAAAGCATTTGACAAGATCCAGCACCCGCTCATGATTAAAATGCTCCAGAAAATGGGAATTGAAGGGACTTTCCTCAAGATAGTTACAGCCATCTACCAAAAGCCCACAGCGAGCATCATTCTAAATGGGTAAAAGTTGAAAGCCTTCCCCCCTGAGATCAGGGACAAGACAAGGTTGCCCACTCTCACCTCTTTTATTCAATATAGTACTGGAAGTACTTTCCATAGCAATCAGAGAAGAAAAGGACATCAAGGGCATCCAGATAGGCAAGGAAGAAGTCAAGCTATCATTATTTGCAGATGACATGATATTATACCTAGAGAACCCTAAACTCTCTACCAAAAAACTCCTAGAAACAATAGACGCCTATAGTAGAGTGGCAGGATACAAAATCAACACCCAAAAGTCAGTGGCTTTCCTATATACAAATAACTAAAGATAAGAAAGGGATATTAAGGAAACTATTCCATTCACAGTTGTGCCACAGAAAATCAAATACCTAGGAATCAACTGCAGTCTTTCTTATGTATCATTCTCAGGCTTTGCTGTTTGCTTTTTTTTTTCTTTCTTTTTTTTTCTTTTTTGGGTCATGCCTGGCAATGCTCAGGGGTTACTCCTGGCTCTTTGCTCAGGAATTACTCCTGGCGGAGCTCGGGAGACCATTTGGGATGCCGGGATCGAACCCGGGTCAGCCGGTGTGAGGCAAACGTCCTACCCGCTGTGCTATCGCTCTGGCCCCTGTTGTTTGCTTGTTATCCCTTTACTCATTCTTTCTCTGTTTTTTTTAAGTTTCTGTCCATTACTTTTCCCCCTATTTATCAAATTATTTTTGAATTAAAATATTATATGGCCATTATAAAAAATTAAAGAATTAAAATTATATGGGGCCATAGTGATAGTACAGCGGGTAGAGCGTTGGCCTTGTATACGGCCAACCTGATTCCATCTCCGGCATACCATATGGTCCCCTGAGCACCGCCAGGAGTAATTTCTGAGTGCAGAGCCAGGAGTAACTCCTGAGCTTTGCTGGGTATGACCCCCCCAAAAAAAAAAAGGGGAGCTGAACACTTGTGGTGCCTGGGCACATGTGCCGCTAGCATCTCCCCTCTGGAGATGTGTATGTACTCCCTCACCATCAGTTGGGGCTCTCCGCCCTGGAGTAGTCCATGTTCTCCCTTGAGCACGTTACCCCTGCTCTCTCTCCTGTCCCGTCCTAAAACCTCCATAATAAAATCTGTTTTACTTTAAAACAGCCTGGCAAGCTACCATGTCATATTTGATATGCCAAATACCAGTAACAAATATAGACCTCATTCCCATGACCTGATGGAATGGTTTTGAGGCTCTTTATGTTCCTGGAGCTGCAGATGCCCTTGGGCTATCTTGCATGTGACAGGACGTATGGAGATATATTACTGGTGCCCGCTTAGAGCAAATTGATGATCTATGGGAAGACAGTGACACAGTGATACCAATATTATACTGATATATTACCAATTATACCTATATATTAATTATACCAGTGCAACTGACACCTAATAACAAACATTTCTCTAACCTAGTGTTTCTTTTATAAAATCTCTGTTGTTGATTTGTGTCTGCCAGGAAGGCACAAATTTCAGCCATACCCTAGCAGTGTTCAGGGCATTCTACTGGTCTGACCTCAAGGATCACTCTTGACAGTGCTCGAGGGACCATATCTGTGTGGTGACAAGCATAGAACCTGTATTGGCTGAGTGCAAGACTAGCACCCTGCCAGCATTACTAGAAATTTTATGTTTTTAATGTGGTCAAATCTATAAATTTTTTTCCTTTATGTTTTATGTCATTGGTTGAATGCTTATAAAGAGTACACAGAAATGTTAACTAAAGTCAGTAATTTTGATTCATTTTTTTGCTTCAATATAAATTTTAAATATTAGTTGTATACTTTATAAAGATAAATCATTAAAATATTCATCAACCATAATGTAGAAATTATGTTTTTGTGGAAATTAGAGGAAAATGAGACATATGATTTCTGAATCATCAGAGTGCTGGCCAGGCATAGTTTCCTGTATGATGACCACTTGGGGGATTAAATGGCTATCTCTGATAAACTACCATCTCAGTCACCATATATGGAATAATATGACAATCAGACCTCACTGTGTGGGAATACACAAATAAGAAAAAAAGACTTAGCAGTTCAATTTAATAGTAGATATGGGACAAGGCAGAGCCTGGCAAGCTACCCGTGTTTTATTTGATATGCCAAAAAACCAGTAACAATTATGGACCTCATTCCCATGACCTGAAGGAAATGGTTTGAGGCTTTTCATATTCCTGGAGCAAGCCTATGCCCCTGGGGTACACCTTGCTTGCAACAGGACGAATGGAGATATTACTGGTGTCCGCTCGAGCAAATGGATGAACAACGGAAGACAGTGATACAGTGATACAGTGATGGGACGGTGATGAACATAATTACAATGACGATGATGAAGGAAATATAGCAGTCTTCCTTTATCTCTTGGGTTATGTTTCAATTCCAGAAGGATCTTGAAATTATGGATAGTATTTAACACTATACTACGTTTTTTCCTTTGCCAAAGTTTAATTAGGTACAGTAAGAGATTAACTATAATAGTTAATAAGATAGAAAATTTTAGCAATGTAATATAATAAAAATCATTTGGATATCTCTTCTCTTAAAATAGAATATGCAATGATTTTGGATTACAATTGATTGTTGGTAACTGAAATTATGGGAGATCAAAGGACCACAATTAAATCTAGAAATGTTATAATATAAACCATATTACTAACTGCTACTATAGATAGTTATTTTATTTAATTCATAAAAGAGCTTTGGGATGAAGCTTCTATTACTCCGTGAAATAAATAAAACTTTAGAGAGTTTAGATAAAGTCAATAAAGGACCCATATGGACTCAAACTGAGGTTTCATTATTTGTGCTTCTATATGGACTATATTCAACATTTGTTCTTCTATATAGACAACTGCCTCCATGAAATAAAGAAACTCAACAGAGAATTCAGAGAAATGGTCTTCAGTGAAGTGTTATGCAGGAAGTATGGGAAATATATTTTTAAACTCTAATTTGTATTTTAGTAAGAACTGAAAGTACATTTCTTTAATATGACAGGAGCCAGTTGCCACAAAAAAAGTCATATTCAACAAGAGTTCTTGGATAAGAAATATATGACTACCAAAATAAGAACCTCAATAGAGATAAAAAATAGCATATTTGATATTGCCTAAAATTAAATTGGTACATCATAAGATAATCATGTCTTCACAATTCACTCATCTATCACTGAATACCTAGGTTAATTCCATGTATTTTTTTCTATTGTACTGGTACTGCAATGAATTATAGTTTGCTTAGTCCTTTTGACTGGAAGGTTTATGTCCTGGGGGTAGGTACCCAGAAGTAGAAATACTGGATCATAAGGCAGCTCAATTGTGTTTCCTAAGGAGACATACTGCATACTGTTTTCCAAAGAGGTTGGCCCACGTAGCATTTCCACCAGCGGTGGATGAGAATTCCTTTTTCACAGATTGTTTCTACTATTTTTGATATAATAGTAAAATTATACTGGCTCTCCCTGAGCCCAGCTGATCACAAGGTTCCCGGGAGGGATGGCAGGTCCTAGCCCTGGCCCGCCACCCCAGCATAGCCTTGCAAGAAGCCACAGGAACCCCCACACCATGAGGGCCGCCATTTCCCACATCCGGACTCCCCTCTTGTCAGAGCTCCACCCAGCAGAAATGCAGATCACAGCCCAGCTCACAAAGCAGCTGCATGGTTCATCAATAAATGATCGAGTTTTGAGGTGACTACAAAAGTATCCCACCCACACAGCAGAGCCTGGCAAGCTACCCGTGTTGTATTTGATAGGCCAAATACCAGTAATAATTATAGACCTCATTCCCATGTCTTGATGGAATGGTTTGAGGCTCTTTATGTTCCTGGAGTGGGCAGATGCCCTTGGGCTATCTCGCATGTGACAGGATGTATTGAGATGTTACTGGTGCCTGCTCAAGCAATGGGAAGACAAGTTTCTACTATTTTTGATATGTGCCATTATCACTGGTAAGATGATGCCGTTGTCATCTTGATTTAGATTTCCCCACTAAATTGTGCTGAGCATTTCTTCATGTGTCTACTGGCTCTCCCCCCTGTCTTCCTCTGAGAAGTGTCTTTCTCCTTTTTTTCTGGGGTGCTTTAAAGTATATTTCAAGGAGTGGAGTTGTTGGTTCAAATGGTAGTTCAATTTCTAGGTATTTGGGGAATGACCATATTGTTTTCCGAAAAGACTAGACCAGTTGGCATTTCCCCAGCAGTGAATGCGTGTCCCTTTCTCCCCATATCCATACCAACACTGGTTGTTCTTTCAAAAGTGTCTCTGAGGTGTGAGATGATGTCTCATGGTTGTTTTGATTTGCATCTCCCTGATGATTAGTGATGTAGTGTATTTGTATGTGCCTTTGACCATTTGTATTTCTTCTTGAAGAAATCTCTGCTCATTTCTTCTCCCCATTTTTTTATCAGTTGTATTTTTTCTTGGACAGTTCTAAAAGAGTTTGAATTTTTCTCAGTTCTGCTCTCATACTTTCTTGTGCTTATCGACTAACTGTGACATCATTTTATTTTGAGCTCATTGAACAATCATATCAAGATGTTCCTGCTGTTTGGTACTGCTTTATTATCTTCAGTCTTGGGCTTCAAGGTCCTGTCCACTGCTTCTCTATTGTGTCCATTGTGCTCTGGGATGAATCTTTGTAGTTCACTCTGAGACTGATCTGAATGTTTCAAGCCCTAGCAGTGGTGAAGACTCTCTGAACATTGAGGGATATATCCAGATAGTGTGTTGAGGTTGGAGGAACAGAAGCTACTTATGTGATCAAGTGGTTCAGTATTCCAACAATGGAGGCTTAAGTTACGTCTATATCTGTGTGTTTCCTGTGTGAGCCTCTGTTAATTGAGCTGGAGAAGCTCTTGCAAAGCAACAGGTATCTAGAGCTCCTGTGAGGAAGGGAATAGGATCAGGATTCAGGCTCAGATCTTGTGGAATGCTCCACGTTGACTCCAGAGGGTCTGACCAAGGTGAATCACTCACCTTCAGGCAACTACGAGTGGTCCAGCTAGTTGGTGCCTATTCGGAATCCAAGGCTGTCATTGCTGGAAGAAGATTGGATGGAAGAGAACAGGACACAGTGGTGCAAAGAAAAGGTGTGAACATAGGATCTCACCTTTTAAAAAAGGAGGCAGTCAGCAAGTAGGGGAGTCTCTGTGTATAATAAATCTGGATATTAAAACATCTGAGTAACAAATCTCCATACTAGTAACTATCTGTATTCTTCTGGTCTTTTCTGTGAAAAGTCTAATTAAGCATTGCATCAATAAGGTTTTATTTCTAGTTTCTCTTGATCCCACCATGGTGTTCCTCCAATCATCACTTATTTTCTTGTGTACAAAATATAAAAAGTATTTTGTACACAAATTATTTTTGTGTACAAAATATTGTAAAAATACCATGTACAAAATATAGCTCACAATTATACATTTTGGGGTCATATTTGCAAATTATCAAATTATGTTTTCTTACTAGTTTTTTTTGTCCCACACCCAGAGGTGCTAAGGGCTTAAGGAATCACTCCTGGTGATGATCAGGGGATGATATGGGGTACTGGAGACTGAAGACACAGCTTGGATGCATGCCAGACAAGCACCTACGTACTACACTATCACTCAGGCTCTATTTTATTACTTTGGTACTTGTACTAGCAGATTCTTTTTATTTTTTTACTTTTTTGGGTCACAACTGGCTATGCTCAGGGGTTACTCCTGGCTCTTCGCTTGGGAATTACTCCCTGGCAGTGCTCGGGGACCATATGGGATGCTGGGGATCAAACCCAGGTCGGCCGCGTGCAAGGCAAACGCCCTACCCACTGGACTACTGCTCTGGTCCTACCAGCAGATTCTAAACTTGACTTAAACCACTTCTTTGCCTTCTTTACTTCCACTGTCACTCATTGTCTTCACTGTATGGTGAATTCTTAAAAATTTACTGTTTTCTTCCATCCCCTATTTTGTAATAGCACCTTAATTTTCTCTTGGAAAAACATTTTTAACTTTTTGGCCAAACCTAGCAGTTATCAAGGCTCACTCCTGGCTCTGCATTTAGGAATCACTTCCTGGAACTTCCCAGGGTACCATATGTGTCCTGGGAATCAAGCCTTGGTTGGAAATATTTTACCCTATCTACAATCATGTGTGATATTTGGATAATCCTATCCACTTATTGATACTGAATAGGAGATTCAGGCAAGGTAATGGATTTGTAACTCATTCTCTTCAACATAAGCTGGGTTCAGGAGAGAAAGTTATGACAGTCCCAACCACTGGGAGCCGGTTTGTGAGACTGACATTCTTTGGAAGGAAGTGTTGTATCTTGCAAGATCCATTCTTGTTTAAGTGGTTTGGATAGGCTGGAAAGTACAACAGGTAGGGCAGTTGCCTTGCATGTGACTGACCTGGGTTCAATACCCACCATTCTATATGGTCCCCCAAGTACTAGGAGTAATTCTTGACTGCAGAATCAGGAATAACCCCAAAGAATGGCTGGATGTAGCCCCAAAACAAAACAAACTCAGGGTTTGGAATTACTATCCAGGCTTCTTTCCACAATACCACAGCTCATTTGATTTCTCTATTAATTGGTGGTAAATTGATTGCCAGGAATACATCAAGAAAAGAGAAACATATAAAAGACAGGTCTTATTTTGGGAGTCAATATATACCTTATAGGACATCATCTGCTGAACTTATTCCAAATTGTTATTCCTCAGTGTTTAATAAATAAAAACACTTTGGGGTTTTTTTAGTGGTTGTGCATTTAATACAATGTATTTAATTTGAGAGTCTGTCTCTTTTCTCCAAAAGTCCTAATTCTACTATTATAAACTGTAGTAAATATAAGTGAGATGTCAAATGTTTAAGATCAGTAGTTTGGACATAAGTATAACTTGGCCATTGCTCTGGATTTCTATTTACTTATATATCCTTAAATGTGTAACTAGCTCTCTGTTTCCCCCACTTGTCAACAGAGATTTAGGTGTCCTGTCAGGAGGAAACGCAGTGCTTGGTCAATCATTTAGTCAAGAAAAAGAAATTGAGTCTCTCTTTAAAATAAACATTTTATTTAAAAATATATATTTTAAAAAAGAACACATGCCAACTTTGGTATTTAGCCATTGCTTCTTTTTTTCTTTCTAGTAACCCACATTTCTTTCTGGTTATGTATAGTTGAGCGAAGGAGACCAACTTGAAAACAATACACAGGGTTTTCACGGACAGAATAAGCTTACTTTTTTGATGTTTTTACAAAGTTCCTCTTGCTTTTAACCAAGGGAGAGTTTCAAGCACCCAAGCCTGGTGCTGTCCTCTTTCTTCACTGTGGACCCACTGAAGGGGCTCTGAGAAGCACTTTGGGTTCTCTTCCTTTGGAAAACATTAGGATGGTTTCTAGGATTCCCATCATTATATTCGCCTTTCTCATAAATACTTGGGACATGTTAAATGATTTATTAAAGACACAAATCACCAGTGTCCATGTGGGTACAGGTGGTGAAAATCAATTTAAGAGATGGCCAGGAGTTTTTCTTAATCTACAGAGGCAACGACAAACTCCTAGAATTGGAAGAAAACTTACTCATATAGTATTGCCAGTGGATCAGAACAATTAACCTGGCAGTTGACAGAGAGAAATTCTTTCTAGATATCTGTCTTAAATCATCTTCACATGCAGTCTCAACCTAGCCAAGACTCCTCTAAAATTCTGGATTCCAGAATCAAACCTGGCTTCTGAATTCATATCTAACAGGTCTTAGAATTATAGGGACATCTTTTTCCAGAACCTGAACTCTGCAAGTTTAGTAATATTATCTGTTTAGTAAAATATTAGCAATTTCAGTTTCCTAATTACCTTTATGGTTTCTATAGGATTTATAGGACAATGAAAAATATAGATTAATCAAAAATTATCATATCTGACAGCAAATTGTGTACTATTATTTGTGGTATTCTCATTGTGAAGACTTCACAGAGACCGAACAAAGGACAATAGGCTGACCTGACTTCATTCTGCAGCTTTTCATAAAGACTAGAAATCTACAGCCCACCACTACTTACTCCCCGAGGAACTGTCCTTTTTATCTAGAAAGTTTATGAAAATTGAGACTATAGAATGGAATAAAAGTGCCTCTTCCCTTCCTGATTTTAAAGGGTTTTGTGTTTTTTTTTTGGTCTGGCAGTGAAAATAAATACTAATACAGATGTTTTAATTAGAGGGAAATTTTCCAAATAACAGCTACCGGAATTTCATCATTAATGAAAGAGACAAGACTATCTTGTTAGTGTGAAAGAAAGCTTTCAGTTAAAAATGGGGAATCTAGTCTCCATTTTGGAAATACTAAGACCTGTTTAAATAATAGCAAGTGAGTTTCTAATTTGAGAACTGAAAGATTCCCAGAGTTCTTGCTTATTGGAACTGCAATTCCTCACTCATAATCTGATTCAATTTTGTATTGAATATCTGAAGATTTGCATAATTAACTCAGGTTAGACATCAAATAATATCCATTGATGAGTAAAATTGATGGAAGAGAATTCAGCAAACCAAGCACTTATTTTTAGAAAAGTTGCTATAATTAAAATCAATTTTTTAGAAAAAAAATTCTTCCCTCTTTCTTTTTCTTTTTTTTTATATTCCTTCCTTTCATCACCAATCTATTACAAAACAGAATGTATTTTGTCTCAATAACTTCATTAGAAGTAGGGCTACTATTAAGAAATGGCTGCAAAACTCTGTAGGAGTGTATTTAAAAAGGAGCTCCAAGAGTGTTAATACAATTACACGTGATCATTTCTAGGGTATAAGAGCATTAAGAACCTTCATAAAGGTCTGTACATCTCTTATTCATGCCTAATTCATCACCAGAAAAGAAGACATATTAAGAATTTTAAAAAAACTTAAAATAAAAATCCCCAATATGAGACATATGAATTGATGTGGAGTGTTTTATCCACTAGAAGTTGTGCACTTGTATGATACATTCATGGTGACTATGGGAAGAAGTTGAGCCTAATTAATCAAAGTGTTGCTTTGTGGAAAGTGTTCTGGTTTTCAGCAGCAAATGGGAACTGTGTATATTTTATGTCTTGGTGAGGAGGACTGATATATCAGTCCCAAGTAGAATCCTAAAATGTTTCCATTGAACAAACAGTCTTAAAAATAATTGAGGTCTCCTTACCATGTCATACCAAAGGGCAAAAAAACATTTATATAAGAATTAGGGACATGTGAGCTTGTTTTCCAATGGAAGTGAGGTGAGAAGAAATAACACACAGTTATCAGAACATGGCACATGAAAAAGGTATTGACTAGTGAGTTTTGTCAAGATCCAAATAAAACTTCAAAATCCAAAGAATAAACAGATGCGAGGAATGTATCAATGAGGTTTTCTTCCCCATAGCTTCTCTTCAGAGAAAGATAGGTAATTTACCTCTATATTTTCAGTTCTGATCACTGACATAAAAACAACATGAAAAATTTACTGCGTGATTTTTTTAAAGAACAGTGCAGATCAAGGAATGTTAAACATTCATGTTACTTTTATGTTCATCTGTAAGAGATGGCATTACCCTTTCCAGCTAACAGTGGAGAAGCTGATCTGTCTTTTCACATCCGTATTCATTGTCAAGATGAGCTTGTTCATAGTAAGCAAGTGGCTGTGAGTCTTTGGGTTGGACCCATTAGTCATACACAGAGAGGCAATGTGTGGTCTCGATGGCTAATCAGAAACCCATAGTGAGAAAGGCCAAGTATCATTTCACAGCAGATTTAAGATTATAGCTTTTGGTATGAACTCTGCAAAACTGCTTTTTTCAAGAGACATACACATACATATATGTGTGTATGTACATATACCTATGTATGTGTGTATGTATTAATGTAATCTACACATACATATGCATATATCTATTAATATATATTATATCATATATTATATATTTATATCCCACAGAATAAGATCTGGCAGCTTTCAGAGTAGCAGTAACCAAAACCACTCTGTGTTCACACGTTTACAAGTTCACAATGGAATGATTTCTATATCTTTGGTTTAGCAAAAAGAGAACTTCTAAAACTCACAACATTTTTTGGTTATTTTCTCCATAAGTGCACAGTGAACATTTTCTTTACAAAAAATAAAAACAACCAAAACAACAGTGCCCTAGTGATTTAAAATTAAAAAAAAAAAGCAATAGCTACTTTCTACAGCATGCACACTATAAAATGGTAAATTTGAGCCACAGTGATTCTTAGAAAGACTGCATTGAGTTTTTTAAACTCCCAACTACTAGAGGTAATAAAGGAATGCACATTAAATCATGATCTTTTAATTCTTATATCATTTGTAATGTGCATGTTTTCTTTATTTCAGAATCCCAGACCTAAAAATACTTTCTCCTGTAAATATAATTCAGATTTATATTTACAAATTAATGATTTCTAATTCCCCAGAGTAACTCAAATCAATCATTGTAAATAAAACGAGGGGTATAATGAGCTTTATGATAGATAGTATGAGCTATCAGTTTCCTTCTAATTAGAATGACTTCCTTTTGCAGCAATTCTGTATACAAAAAAAGGAATTCTCCAGTAGCACCTGGATTTTCAAATTTTTGAGAATATGGCTTCATCAAAAGTCTGGCAGTTTGTTAGATCAAGAAGCTCTTCCAATGTTGGGGCAGAATGGTCTTAAAAAGGAAAAAAAATTGATATCTCAAAAAATAAAATATAATAGGAAAAAGAAATAGTAGGTAGACTTCCCACCCACTCCCAAATAAGAAAACAAAACAAAATGGGCCTCCATAAAAAATCATCTTGTTGTAGCAACCCATTGTATTTATTGCCATGATATGAAATTATTCCTAGTTCTTTCTGAATTTTCCCTGATATAATTTCCTGAGGCTAAAGGTAACCTTCCAAACTACTTCCATGGTCATCTTTAATCTTTGAAACTAAGGATAATTGAGTCGAAGAATCTCCCTTTGCAGGGAGTGCCTGCTTCACAATGCTTATCATCACAGACACTGTGGAAGTGATTCAGCTAGGGTTGACTCAGAGGCAAGTTCTGGTCAGGCCTTTTATGGAGCAAATACAGGTCTCATGACCACTCTGAGTTCTGGATAAAGAATTAGAACTGGCCCAATAGGAAGTTATATATAAGGGACATTGTTGATTTCAATGCCCTGAAAATGGATTATTGCTACCTTTCTAAACATCCCACATCCCCATCTCCTTACAAAAAGTGAACAGTTTTTTAAGTAGGTGCTGGAGAATTTAGAAGCGGCCTCCATTATAGTATGCCTTAGAAAATCTTTGATAAATTTATTTCCCTGAACTCTGTAAAAGTTCTACATTTTCTTTCCACAACAATTTCTTGTGAATTCATAAAGTTACAAGAAAAAACTTAAAATGTAAGATTATGCACCCATAATGCCTGATAAAAATTAAGGAATAAAACAAGGTTTGTGTTTGAGAAGGCAGTGAAAGATTTTTCTCTTGGTATTCTTTATCCAAGAAAGCACAATTTTAAATTCACTGTTGAACTCATTAACAGTTACTGAAAGTTGGTAAATATTACATCATACAAAACACATATTTGTTTCTCAAGTGACACATACTTCTTCTTTTTGATTTCCTCTCATCTTTTTTTCCTCCTTTTCCTTTTCCTTGTTCTCCTTCTTGACAGATACTCTTCGTATTTATGATTGTGTGCTTTCCCATGGAACTCCAAACCATATTCCATGGCACTACTACATCAGCATTCTACCACTGCTGTAGGTGAAGATCCATAGGGGAATTCAAATTGAGATCTGTGACGTCCAGGAAATCAATGTTAAAGATGCTGGGCCCACTGGGGGGAGGGAACTGAATCCTGGTGTGGAGCTTGGTGGAGTGAGGTCCAACCACTCCATGGTTTCCCAAGGTGATTCAGTGAAGCTTAATGGTAGCCCATTGCTGTCCACGGAAGAGGGTGAAAACTGAGTCTGCATGGGAGAGAGGGGGCCAGGCAATATCTCTTGTGCATTGAAGAGGTCTTCTGCAGCCTTTCCAGACAATCCATCTATTACACCATCTAAAGGAGGCTCTTCACTCCCAATTTTCAGAAGGGTGACATCACTTACTTTTCCTAAGGGACTCTGGGAGTTTAATAAGACTTCAAGATGCTCATCATTGTCAGTTCCATACTGATCCAATGGGAGCTGCACACCCGAAGACACTTGATCAAAGGAAGTCAAGCGTTTAGGGAGGGCAGCAGTAGAACTGTGGGTAGTCCCAGGTATCTTTGGGACTTTTTGAAGACATGAATTATCGTCTCTGACATCAGCTGGCAATTCTGTTGGTAGAAACACATTGTGAGATGTTACATCACTTCAAACTGAACAGGTCTCATAACATGAATGTTTGTAATGAATGAGTTACATTTAGACCCAAAAAGATGGCCATAGGCCCATCATCCAATTTGATTGCTATTATTTTGCTTTCATTTAGATTTGTTTGGGGGCTACACTAGCAGTGATCAGGGCTTATTTCTCGTTTTGTGCTTAGGGATCCCTCCAGGAGTTGCTCAGGGTATCATACAGGATACTGGAGATAGGACCTGTCTTGCCCTTGTGCACGGCAAGCATCCTGAAGCTCTGTACTGTCTGTCCACCACCCTCTCAATTTCATCTCTAGGTGCTCTCTTCTTTTTTCTCTTTTCCACAAAACCTGTCTGAAAATTTCATTTCATGATTATCGTTCTCTCAAATTCTGAACTTTAACTTCACCGACATTTGGCTATCTACCGACACCACATTATAGCTTCATTATAGGCTGGTTGATGTCAAATTCAGTTGAGTCTTTGAATGATATTCAACTGCCACTTTCTGCTTGTTATTGTTCTTACTTGACCCCTTAGTGGTTTTGACGGTTCAGTGCTCTGTATCTCCAACCTCCTGAGTCCTTCTTCTCATGCACCAAAGACTATTTCCCAGATCATTGCCTTGTATCACTTAAACTCTTGTCATTCTCTGTGACTTTAGCAGCACAAGAAGCAACTCATTAGTCCTTTGACAACCAACGCATTTTAACTATAATAATTCATCTATTAAAGTCTGATGTACATACCTTGGACTTTGTCACCCTCAAATACTGCTCTCCTCTGAAAGCTCAATTTCCAGCAAAACTTCCCACTCCTGATTTTTCCTTTCCCATGCTTACAACTCACTACCCCATTACAACTATTTCTTAGCTATTTGAAATCATGCCACTCTTGTGACGCTATTTTCTTTGTTTAATTATTTTCACGTGAAGCAAGATAGTTTTTTATTAATATTATTTAGTAAAACATGAGGAAAGAGGAACATGACACTATTTCATTTATTTCATTATTTTTTTTGTGAAGCAAGATAGTTTTTATTAAAAATTATTTAGAAAAATGTGATGGGAGGAAAGAGAAATACGTGCTCAAGAGAGAACACTTCTCTCTTATTCTCAAGAAAGAAGGCTGAGAACACAGCCTTCTCCAGAGTGGAGATAAGCAAGCAAAGAAAAATAGAGACAAGCTAGGGAAATACATGTTTAAGGGAGAAGCTGGGCTTGGAGAACAAGCTCTTAACACTATTTTATTATTGTCTATAAGTCTCTTAATACTATTTTATTATTGTCTATAAGCCTTTTCTGGTTTCCACTTTCATTCATCATCAGTGCAACAAATGTGCTCTATAATTTACTTTTGGGAGCTCTTTTAATGATTTTTAACGGAACCACTGTGAATGACAAAGTTATAGTTATTCATGGTGAATTTCAGGTGTACAATGTTCCAACACTAGTCATTTCATGGGTGCATCTTTCCTTCTGCCTATATAACCTATTTCCTTCCAAGTCCAAGTTTGAGTGGACTTGTGTAATGCTCAGGAATTTGGTGATTTCAAGTGTTTGATCCTTCATGTGACGCTGAATCTGAACATCATAGGAGAGTAACCAGGAATTTGCAGTTGTGACTGTCTTGTACCTGCTATAGTATTAAGGCTAGTGAGTCTTAGAGGTGAACTATGAAAATGAAAGCATATATATCAATATATCCATATACCTATATATAGAGAGAGAGAGTGAGGAGAGAGAGAGAGGACCCAGAGGGACACTTCAAGGGTAGAAATCTGTCACAAGTGTGTCGGGCAGAGGCTTGGTAGGGTAGAGAAGGGATCAGTTCGCCAATAATAGTTGGAAATGGTAATGCAATGCTAGAGCTGAGTAATGAAAGGAGGCAGGGGTTGGGGCAAGGGAGTAAAACTGGGAACATTGGTGGTGGGAAACATGCACTGGTGGAGAGATGAATACTGGAACACTGTATGACTGGGACTGAGACCCAATCATGAACAGTTTTGTAAATGTCTATCTTACAGTGTTATAATAAAATTACATATATCCATATATACGTATATATCCATATATATACGACAGCTTCTACTGTCAGGCACTAAGTTGCTATAGTAATGCAGACCTGGGAGGCCCTTGGGGAGCTTGTGCTGGGAAACATCTGAAATGTTGCCTCAGCGTATACACACAGGATTATCAGGGAGAAGAATTTGGTAGGCTAAAGGTCAGCAAGGAAACAAGCAGGTAGTTGGTTATCCTGAAAACTGGGTTGATCTAATGCTTGTTTGCAGCACTATGCCATGTAGTACTGCTTCAATCATGGATAGGCTGCTTGGATAAAGCTAAACTCTACTTTTGGATGGGTTTTTGTACAAGAATGTCCCACTTAGAATAAATCAACTCCCTAGAATATATGCAGGTTTATAACCTCCTGATAGGTAATCATAAAATAGTCTTACCTCCACTTTCAATGAGGACGTCCAGGAGTTCATCCATCTGCTGACTCCGAGTAATTTGCTATTGCAAGTTAACCAAAAGCAAACATAGCAATTAGAGGTTGAAAATCATTAGAGGTAGCACTGCAAGCTTTTGGACAGACTAGGTTTGGCGAAGGTATAGTTTAAGTCAAGGTCAAATAAATATAACAAACAATTACTATCATTACTATCGTAACTAGAACACACAGTTCAGTGGTATTAATTGATTTATTAATACATCAATACTGCTATGCATTCATAATTCCACCGATCTCTTTTTATAAAATGCTGTCCTCACTAAACAACCATTGACTCCTCATCCCAGCCCCTGGCAGTCTGAGCCAATGAATCTGACTACTCAGATACCTCAAATAATGTCTATCTTTTGTGAATGGATTATTTTGCTTTGAGAACTATATTCAATGATCATTTATGTTGTACCATGTGAGAAGTTCCTCTTTATCAAGGGCTGGATTAGCATGTCACTGTATGCGTGTATACCACATTTATTTACCCATTGATTCAATGGACAGTAAATGGGATATTTGCACCATTTACTTATTTATTTGTATTTATGTTAATTTTTTCACACATCTAGCTAAGTGCAGGGATTACTCATGGTTCTATGCTCAAGGACCACCACTAGTAGTGCTTGGAGACCCCATATAAAATGCCATGGATTGAATTAGTGTTAATCACAAGCAAGATGAGCTCTCCATCCTTGTTCTCTTATTTATCTAGGCCATGTTTTTATCTTATAGATTTTTTGAATGATTTAACATAAGAAAACTATTGAATGGGATGATATACCATAAAAATAGAGGAGGAGAAATCAGAGATGCTCTCGGTACAGAATATATGGAAATATTTCTTTCTTTCTTTTTTTGCTTTTTGGATCACACCCGGCAATGCTCAGGGGTTTCTCCTGGCTCTGCACTCAGGAATTACTCCTGGCGGTGCTCAGGGGACCATATGGGATGCCGGGGATCGAACCCAGGCTGGCATGAGCTGGCGCGTGCAAGGCAAACGCCCTACCCACTGGGCTATCGCTCCGGCCCTATATGGAGAGATTTCTATTCCCAGTGTGATGCATCCTAATAGCAGGTGGTATGGATAGTTTTCTCACTTTGGGTGAGAAAGCTTCTAGGTCTCTGATTTGATTCAAGGTCTCTGATTCCTTGTTGCTCACCAATTATGGAATGTGATGGCATTTGTCATGAGTACAACATTTTTCTCAAATTCATATGACTTATTAAATAGAATATTATTAATGGAAATATTGCCTTTTATTTTCTTTTGAATCCACAGAGGGTTGGTTGATGTTTACATATATTGAAGTAAAGAAATTTGGGAGAATAAAATGATCTATCTCTCTAGCTCATCTAAATGCCTGGTTTCAATAAACACAGGCATCAATAATAAACATAAATAGAAACAAAGCTCAAAAATGAGTGCCTTCTGGGAACATCAGATGTCTACATGTTTAACAGGGGATTGGGCCAAATATAGAAAAAAATGAGAGAAGTAGAATATAGAACATATGCTAAAGTTCAAAGAGGATGTGGTACTTTGCTTCTGACAATAGTTGTCTAGGAAAGGGGCTGGAGTGATAGCACAGTGGGTAGCACATTTGCCTTGCATGTCGCTGACCCCGATTTGATCCCTGGCATCCCATATCATCCACTGAGCACTGCAGGGAGTAATTCCTGAGTGCAGAGCCTGTAATAACCCCTGAGCATCACCAGGTGTGACCCAAAAAGGAAAAAAAAAGTTGTCTAGTAGAAATGCAGCTTTATTTTTGCCAGGGTCTGTGATTTTTCAGACATGAGGAAGCCTATCCTTATTAAACACTGGTCTAAAATATTTCATTGAAAATATTTTTATTTAGTCACCATGATCTACAAAGTTCTTCATGATTGTATTTTGGGCACCCAATTTCATAACATTAACACTCTTACTGACATTAAATCCTTCCACTAATGTCCCAGGTTTAAAACATTTTCTTTTTCTTTCTTTTTTTAAAAAATTGTAGATATCATTTTTTTGGTTATAATTCTAGTACCACTGGGTATGGCTCCAACAAAAATAAACAATAATAAAATGGGAAGGGATCCTCCTAGGTTCTGCTTGAGAGAGCTGGAGAAAAGTAATATCTCATTTGTTATGATATCTTTGAGCATAAACCCTATGTGTGGACAATATATTACGTGTTCATAAACTAGGCTCCTTAGTGGCAGTGTCATTTAACCAGTGGACCAGCTGGCTGTGCAAGTCTAGGCAACTAGGAAACTGGCTCCACCTATTTTATCACTGGTTTCATACCATTGGAAAACCAATATCTAGACACTTTGCCTACAGTATAACAGGGAGGCACCAGATCAACAAAACATCAGGATTCACTTGCATAAAGTTGAGTTATATAGTACAACATTCACTTAGTCAGTCTATTCTTTTATACATCTCAAATTATTTGGTACCTGCTTTACTGCATCTTCATAGGACGGAGGCTGTGTTATCTCAGCAACTGCTGAAGTTGACTTTGAAAAAGTTGGGGATGGAATTGAAAACTTTGGCCCTGTCTTATCAGAAGTGTGTAAACCAGTAATCTGTGGATAAAATGCAAAGAAAGAATCAATTTATGGATCTAACTGGTACTGCTTTTATTTTAGAAACTATAAGATAGATTTTAGAAACATTATTTTAAGGGAAAGTGTATATATATAGGACCTAGAAAACGACTTCACTAAATGAATAATATTGTATATTTATATAGGCTTATTTTTAGAATCAAAGAAAGTGAATGAATTCTGTTTAATTACAGATTCATTTCCCTGCCCTCTTCTGTGAAAGTTACCTCAGAAGAAAATAAGATGAGTAAAGGAAATAAAGAGTCCAAGTCAATGCAAGCTTCTCCATTAATCCAAGAATTTCCACAATGTCTTACGTAATTTCGCTACTAGGCTATTTCAGTTATTTGCAGGGAGCTGGAGACATTGCTGGTATGTACCTTAAGAATCAACTTTGTAAATCAAGAACCTGCCATGGAGCAGGGCTGGGGGAGGAGGGAGGGAACCTGGGGACGTTGGTGGTGGGAGATGGGCACTGGTGGCGGGATGGGTGCTGCAAACAATTCAGTATGATTTGTTGGCAAAGTGCTACACCGTTTCAATGAAACAATGTATGTTTTAACTGAACTAAAATAAATACATGTTTAATCACTAAAAAAATATTAAAAGGGGACATCATCTCATTAGTTACCTCTCAGAGATCACAGATACTACTGGCCTATTTTCTTTATTTTTTTGTCCTATTATAAAAGTCACATCATTTTTAGACTATTTGTCAATTTATGCCTATTTGGAAATTTTGAAAACTAGAAAAATAAAACTTTTGCAGTTCCACCAAAAAAAAAAAAAAAAAAAAGCTTTCCCCCAAAAAATAAAGAAAAAATAAAAGAAAAAAGAAAGAAAAAAAAATAATGCCTGAGACCTTCAAAATGTAGAAGAATCAATAATAAAAATCCTTGAAACAAATAGAACACCTAAGACCCCCTATATCAAGTCATATAATTGCAAAGTCATCATAACTACATGGTGAAAGGAAATCATTCAGGTCAGATAGGGAAAAACATGAATTAAACACATTGTTTAGGCTTGTGCTGAATAGGGGATGAACTTCCATACAACTTATTTTTTCTGCTGTTTGGATCACAGCTGGGATGCTCAGGGGTTACTCCTGATTCTGCACACAGGAATCACTCCTGGTGGTTCTTTTGGGTCCATATAGGATGCTGGGGATCGAAACCAAACTGGTCGTTTTCAAGGCAAATGACCTACCTGCTGTACTATCGCTCCGGCTTCTGAACTGTGTAACTTCTGCCCTACTGTGCAGAGGCGTTATAAGAGGAAGTTTTCCTCAATCTGTAGAACAGCTTATGTGTGTAATAATAACTGATAGTTGAGATCAAGGTGGATTAAATGTTTTGAAGGAAAACTTGAGAAGAATCCTCAATAAATGACCCCCACTGGCTCAAATTTGAATGAGTCAAATTTGAATGAAAAAAAAAAAGAATCAACTTTGTGTTATGTCATACCTGGGCCATTTCAGAGTCTTGGCCCAAAGGACACCTGCCCTAACTTGTGGCGTCTAACACTTTTATGTTATGGCCGTTTGATGTTTGCCTCCTCATCATCTCTCCATGGACCTCCCATTTCCCAAATTCTTCTTGATTTTTCTACTCACTGGTAAGTATCATCTTTGCATATTCTTTAGAGATATTTCATTATAATTTCAGTATTCTCCACATCAACAGTCCTTTCCAAGGATCATGCATCTTTGTCTTTTGTAGCATTATTTTCCCATTTACCTCTCTTCAAATATTCACCTTTGTTAAAAGAGGGTATTTTACTATTGCCACATAAATATATCATGGTGATATAGCCATCTAGATTTCTGGGATCACAGAAAAAAAAATGAAAGGACTCCTTGGAATAGATCCTGCCATATTTGCACATCCACTTCAGTCCTTTCCGAGGTGACTTGTATTGGAAATAATATAAAATGTCAAAATGTCATTTATTTCTATATTTGAACCAACTTCTAAAAGACAGGGACCATAGAACAAGAGGAAACTCCATTCCAAATTGAAATCATTTTTTCCCTTTAGATGCTTACCTTTTGTGGCACACCAGGGCTTTTAGGACAAGGATTTCCCCCTGAACTGTAACAGCTGTCTGTCTGGACTCCAGAGAAAGGGGAGTTGAGAGTGGAGGACTGGGGAGAGAAGCTTGGAGGATGGCTCTCATGTGCCACTGGATTCTATAGAAGGAAAGATGAGATGAACTAAATGGTCACATGAGCATATTTTATAGCCTTTATTGAGATAATGGGTCCCTCTCTTGATGTCTCTGAGTTCTATTACACAATTCTCAAAATGGTAAGAAAACCTATTCGGGGGCACACCCAGTGATGCTCAGAGATCACTCCTGGCTCTGTGTTCAGGGATCACTCCTTGGAGGGCTCAGAAGACCATATGTAGTGCTGAGAACTGAACCACATGTACGGCAAGCAATCTACATGCTGCAATTTCACTTTAGCCCCTGGAAAGATATATTTCCTCATGAATTTTAATGACTTATAAACACATGTACATGCACACAAACACACATGCAAACACAATAGTGTCTTTACTTCTTGCCAAAATAAATACTTACAAAGTGTCTCTACAATTAAGCACTATTTTCTTCTAAAATGAAATTCTCCTACTTCTTAGCATGCTTTGTACATTTTATCCCCCCTTTTTTTTGTCACACATACTTTAACAATTCTCTTCCCATTAAGTTCAATCTATTTTTAAATTCTCCCTCAACTTCATTTCTTTGTGATCCATCTGGCTCCCACAAATACTTTGGTACTTAATGTCAGAAATACGTATTAGTACAGTTATCCTGAATTGTTCTTCTATCCTTTTTTAAAAGTAAAATCTTCAGAGAGTGTTTTCTTTGTAAACCATAATCATAAAAAATGTACAGTTAGTTTATGACATTGATATTATTAAAATTGAATACCTGTGGTGCAGGGCTGTGCCTCAAGGACTGTATTAACCTTAATCATTCAAGACACTATGTATCCAATATATGTTATCAATGATGATAATAATTCATGAAGTTCCCCTCCTATAGGTCTGCCCACTCATGAATGGGGCATTCATTTGAATGTACTATTTCAGAAAGTCTACAAATATGTGTTTGTAAATAAATCATATTCTCAGGATGGGAAACATTAAGTATGAAAAAAGTACTTTAGAATTAAAAATATATGTTATGTGACTCTGATCAACTGATTTAAGCTTCCCAACTCTTGTTCTCAGTATTTCATAAAAGAATAATCTCATTTCACAATAGCCGAAAGATGGAAATAGGCCAAGTGTTCAAGAACAGATAAAGAAACTGTGGTACTGATATACAATGGAATACCACTCAGCTATAAAAAAGGTAAATAATTCAATTTGCAGCTACATGAATGAATCTTGAGAGTATTGTGTAAAGTAAGTAAGAGCGAGAGGACATACAGAGTCATCTCCCTCATATGTGGGTTTCAAAGTAACATAGTAAAAGACTTAAAGAAGAAAGGAACTGATAACTGGTTTAGCAAGAAGCAGGTCACTGTAGGGGGCTGGGGGAGAAGAAATGGGAGCGATAACTCTAAGACATGGTGGAGGGAAACTGACCCTGGTGGAGAGCGTAGTGTTGGATTGATTCTTTGCGTGCAATTCTGTCATGATCAATACTGTAAACAGAGTGCCTAGGAGTAGTAGAACTAAATATCCAAACCACAGAAACAACAACAACAACAACAACAACAACAACACACACAAAACAAGATTACCAAACTTCAACAACCAAACTTAAAAATGTGCCTATCAAAAAAATACCCCCAAAAAAAAAAAAAACTGTCAAGGTGGTAGGCTGGGGATGGGGAGTAGGTGGTAGGCTGGGGATGGGGAGTAGGTCTGAGGAGACCTGGGACCCTCCTTGAGGGAAAATGACACTGGGAGTGGGGATGCTGCTGGTCCATGGTATGTCTAAAACTCAACTATGAATAACTTTGTAAATCATGGTGATTTGAAGTTTAAACAATGAGAGAAAATAATAGTTGGAGCATATAAGGTTTTGACAAGTAATGGCATTGCTCATTTACATGCTTCGTAATACTTGGCACATGACAGGTATTTATCCAAGAAATTTCCCCCCATTCCTTTTATAATCATATATATCTCAAAATCTTTTCCGTGTAATTTTTTCTAAGATAGATTTACATAGACATGTCTAATATTCTAATAATTATGTTTCATAAAAAAGGAAAAATTTTGATGATCAATCTGATATAGTTTTTTTTTAACATTTTATTATACCACCGTGAGATATACAATTACAATGTTGTTCACGTTTGGAGGTTTCGGTCACACATTGTGATATAGTTTTTGAACTAGTCACTAAATCATCTCACAACTATATTTTTTCTCTGTTATCTATATTCATCTTATTTCTGATCCTTGAATGCTTTACACATGTGGAGCCCTTAGACTTTTTCTTTGCCTATAATATCTTTTTTTTTTTTTTTTGGGTCACACCTGGCAATGCTCAGGGGTTTCTCCTGGCTCTGCACTCAGGAGTTACACCTAGAAGTGCTCGGGGGACCATATGGGATGCCGGGGATCGGACCTGGGCCGGCATGGGCTGTCTGCATGCAAGGCAAACACCCTACCCGCTGGGCTATCGTTCCGGCCCTTTGCCTGTAATATCTTAACTCCAAGTATTCACAAAGTTTCTCCACAAAGTTTTTCCTTTAACTCCTTTAAAGTTTCCTTGTTCAGATATCTTTGGCAAAGTTTAAAGTCCTAATCTCTTCATCTACCTATTTTTCTCCATAAGATGTATTATCTTCAAATACACTGAATACTCACTTGATTTGTTCATTATCTCTTTATAATAATATTGTTTTTTGATACTTTTTTTCTATTCCAGTATAAATTCCCATAGAACTCAGTAGGTGCTCAGTAAATATTTTCATTATGAAGAGCATTTAAGGGAGAGAATTGTGTGGTTAGGTAACTTATTTTTCCCTCTTGAAGAATGCTGTTTGATCTGTAGTAGATTGTATGCCAAGTCGTCCTAAAAGCAAAGGGATTAGAAATTCACCCCCAGGCTGGAGAGATTAGATAGATCTCTCCAGCAGGTAGGGCATTAGATCCAGACATCCCATATGCCCCGCTCCCCTCCAGCACTGCCAGGAGTAATTCCTGAGTGAAGAGCCAGGAGTAACCCCTGAACATCGCTGGGTGGAGCCCAAAAAGAAAAAAAAAGAAATCTACTCCCTATTATTCAAATTTTATCTATAGCAGATTTTTATAAAGTTTTATTGGAACACAGACATATATATCCATTTAGAATTTAGTTGTAGCTGCTTAGAAAATCATACTTGGGCATGATCCTCAAAGCACAAATTTAATTAATAAACCCCACAGCTCTCTAACCCTCTTCACAACAAATTTGTCAATAATTTCTCAGAGAAGTAGTTTTTGGTCTACTACGAAGATTTGGAAGTCATGGGGTCGTGGATTTGTTGGAGTTTATCAAGCTCTTTCCATCAACAGTTAGAAGGTCATAAATATCCCACTTCCAGAAAGAGAAATGGCATGGAGAAAGGAGTGCTTACCTGTGCAGTACACACCTGGTTACTGACAGGGGAGGAGACCCTCTGGCCATCCCCTTGAGCGCCTGAAGATGAAGGCAGGAAGTAATGATTGTTTGGTGAAGGAGGCAAGCTGATATGCTGGGGGCTCTTCACAGCCTGAATCGGCGAATGCTGAGGAGAGCACTGTGGGCTGAGAAACGTGGAAGAAAGCACATTGGTTTGACCTGAGGACTCCACAAAATGAGTGTTCCCGAGGGGTAGGAGCTGAGCAGCATCACACATGGGAGCTTGGCCCTCTGGACCGTTGCTTTGTCTTTTCACAGATACTTGTTGGGATGCAAACGGACAACTGGAGACGGCGTCTTCCTGTTTGATGGCAGCAGTCAAGAAAGGCAGCGGCTTCTTCTCAGAACAGTTACTCCTTTTCTGCTTCTGAAGCTGCAGCCTCAGCTCCTCCACCTGCCTCTGCTCTTGCTGAAGTTTCCAGGTGAGCTCGTTTATCACCTTCTGCTTCTCCACCAGCATCTTGTCCTTCTCAGAGTCCAGTCCATCCAGTTCAGAAGGGATAGAACCGCCATTCAGGCTGCTCATGAGGGCTCTCCTCTGTACACACGTGAACAGGCGATGGGTGCAGGACAAAGGAGGGAGAAGCATCGTTAAAGGTATCAGGCAGGGACCCAGTCACCGACAGGTCAGATGAGGCTGGTGAGATGGGGGACTAGAACTGGTACTGCCAAAGTGGTAGAAGCTGTTGGATAAGGCACTAGTAGAAGGGGAGGACTGGTAATTGGGCAGTGCACTGGTGGGCATAACAGGAAAGGTGACAGTTGTTATATCACTGAAGTTTGGCACGGGGTTCCCAGAACAGTCCTGGAAGGGCCGGAGTCTGTCCATGAGCGCTGTCTTGGTGCCTGACACTGGCAAACCTCGTATTCTAAGTTGTTGTCTTAATTCAGAGACCTAAAGAAATCAGAAAACTATTAGCTTAATGTTAATATATTTTTTTCTGGGAGGTAGTAGGGGCACCTGTGCGTACCCAATGGTATTCGGGGCTTATTCTTGGCTCTGTGCTCAGAAAAGCACACTCCTGATGGTCTTCAGAGCACTGTATGCAGTGTCAGGGATCTCCTATCCCCTATACTATCACTCCAATCTAAAATTTTTCTTTTAATAAAATTGTACAGGAAGGGGTTAGAGTGTAGTACAGTGGGTAGGGAGATTGTCTTGCACTCAACCATCCCAGGTTTGATCCCCAGTGCCCCAGTTCTGCCAGGAGTGATCTTTGATCAGAGGCAGTAGTAAGTCCTGAGAACAACCAGGTGTGACCCCAAAACACCTGGTTCTCCTTCTCCCTATGATTTGGGACCAATATTGATCTAGGATCCCCCTTTAAACCTACTGGATAAAAATGTTAAAAAATATTTTTATTAGGGACAGAAAAATAGTATAGGGGTTAAGGCATTTGCCTTGCATGCGGCTGACTCACGTTCAGTCTCCAGCACCACATATGATGCTTGAGCCTGCCAGGAATGATACCTGAGCTGAGAGCCACTGATCTGCCCTGAACACATCACTGGGTATGGCCCCCAAAACTAAAAAAAAAAAATATTGATTGAGATTTTGTGGTTGATAACATTGTTGCACATAATTCCTATTCCATCACCTCTGTGAGTGGCCCAAATACCCCCTCCTTTCTGCCCCACTGCACCTCCCAACCCAATTCTGAGGAATAGTTTTCCTATTATGTTGCCTTTGGCACTTTGTTGCTACATTTCTGTATATCTTTAAGTCAGCATGTAAGAGAAATAATTCTGTATCTATCCTTTTCCTTTTCACCAAATTCAGTCAGTATGATATCCTCTAGTTCTACCGACGTTGCTGCAAAGTACATGATTCTGTTCTTTATCAGAACTGCATAATATTCCAGAGTGTGTGTGTGTGTGTGTGTGTCTGTATGTGTGTATGTGTGTGTGTTACAACTTCTTGATCATCATCTATCTGTAGTCAGGCATTTGGGTTGTTTTCACATCTTGACTATTGTACTGAGTGTGGCAATGAACATAGATGGGCATACAGCCTTTCAAAATAATGATTTATGTTTTGGGGGATCAATGCCAAGAACAGATATCACTTAATCATATAGTAGATCTATTCCCATTTTTAAAATAACTTCCCCATGTTGCTTTCCACAAGGATTGAAACAGATGATGTTCCCACCACCAGTAAGAGTTCCATCTCACAACAACCTCATCAACACTGGCTGTTTTCATATGTTTTGATAACTTCTAGCACAAACATTTTAAGTTTTTATGCTTTGTCATATAGTGTGCTTTCATTGTCCAAGAATCATAGAAACTCAGATCTCAAAAGAGCCACAGAGGTCACTAAGTTTATTGCTCATCCATCCCCTCCCCAGTCCTTGTTCATGCCCCTATTAAGAGGGAGAGAAACTGGGAACATTGGTGGAGGAAGTGGAAACTGCTGAAGGGATAAGTGTCCCAAATACTGCATGCCTGAGACTCAATTATGAAAAATATAACAGACAGTTTACAATCACTGTACTGTATCACTGTCTTCCCATTGTTCATTGATTTGTTCAAGCGGGCACCAGTGACATCTCCATATGTCCTGTCGCAAGCAGAAGTGTAGCTCAAGGGCATCTGCTTGCTCCAGGGACAGGAAGAGCCTCAAACCATATTTCAGGTCATGGTTCCTTGTATCAGGAGGTCTTGTCAAAGGTGAAAATTATCACAAACGTGTGGGAGTCAGAGGCAAAGTAAGACAGAAAATGGAACAGTGTGCTAACAATTGTCGAGGGTACTAATACCAAACTAGAACTGAACATTAAATACAGGCAAAAAGATACACATGACAACCCTTTAATGTATGTTCTGTAATCCATAGTCTGGAAGGGAAGGAAAAGAGAAAGAGAGAGAAAGGGAAAGAAATAAAGAACCTGCCATGGAGGAGGGCTGGGGGGTGTGGGGGAGGGAACCGGGTAGTTAGTGGTGGGAGATGGGCACTGGTGGAGGGATGGTTGCTGGAAAACTGTATGATCAAAACCCAAATATGAAATTTTTAATGTATATCTTTGTAATTGTATATCTCACAGTGGTATAATAAAATACTTAAAAAAAGAAGAGGGAGAGAGATGCAGAGACAGAAAGAGAGGAAAGCGTGGCTACCTGCTATTGAGGCAGCCTGGGGGTGGGCGGGAGGGTGGGGTACATTGGTGGTGGAAATGGGGCACTGGTGGAGGGATGGATGCTGGAATACTGTATTACCAAGAACCAATTATGAACACCTTTGTAATTGTATGTCTCATGGTGGTATAATAAAAAATTATTAAAAAAACATATTTCAGGTCATGGAATTGAGGTCCATAATTGTTACTAGTTTTTGGCATAACAAAAAATTTAAACAAACAAAACTATCATCTATGTTTAGAAATTACTTCTCCAGTATCATCCCCAATCAGGCCTTATGCTTCCTGGGTGAGATTTTTTTTTTCTTTTTCCTTATGCTTCCTGGGTGAGATTTTTTTTCCCCCACCAGGCGGTGGTTTTCTTGGTGGTTCTCATACCTGTGAAGGTATCAACAGCTCAGATGTCTTTTTCTAGCAGAGACAGTGTCCCCAGCCCGTAGTTCTTATCTGTGAGTCTGGATTGCGACTGAGTATACTTATTTCCAGAGTTTCCCGGGATACTGCTGATGCTACCAGTCTTTTGAGTAGTTTCTGAGAACCAGGATCCCACTTAACATTTATTTTCTAAATTTAACAATTGGCTATAATACAGTCCTATATTCATAACTGAGAGCTAGTCTCTGCAGAAATAAGGCCATCAATTAAGATCTTGGCTCTTACTAGTTCCATGATCACTCTCTGCATCAGTTTGTTTCAGTAAAATGGAGATAATAATACTTGCTGTATGGATTTTTTGTGAGGATTAAAATGGCTTAACGTTTTAAAGTACTTAGAGTGGTGCCTGGCACATAGCTAGTGCAGTGTAAGGATTTACTATTATTATTGGGTTGTATCAGATGTAATGATATCATCCTTGGATTTTTAAATAATATTCATAAATTATAAGACACAGCTAAAAATATGAAAATTAAATTACAGTACATGCAAAGATGGACTATTCTAGATCCATTAAAATTGATGTTATATTTGTAATACTCCCCAAATGTGTTATATTTGTTCATACATATATATCATAATGAATGATTTATGGTATAATATTACATGGAAAACTAGATCAATTCTGTTTTTATAAAAATTATACAAATATATGTCTGTATATTACACTCTCAAAATGTTATTTATTTATTTTTATTGGATCACCGTGAGATAAACCACTACAAAGTTGTGCCTCATTGGGTGTAAGTCATGTCGTATATATTTAAGTATATGCTTTCTGGATAAATTATTTGAATAAATACTTGCTAAACAAGTCTTTCACAAAGTGGCTGCACAATATTCCTCCCAGAGTGCAGAGTGATAAAGGAGGGCAATAGTATCTTTCAGTGCAATTTTAGGATATTTTTCCTGTTTGATTAAAGAAGGCAGAATTTCAGGAGGGATTCTGAGTGATAATTTTTGAAAAACTGCAATAAGTCTAATAAGTTTTGTAACATGCGTGCTAAATTTAACAAAAATTATAGTTTAGTAATACGGCTATCACTGTCTCACTGTATCACTGTCTTCCCGTTCATCATTGATTTGCTCGAGCGGGCACCAGTAACATCTCCATATGTCCTGTCTCATGTAAGTCTTGCACTAGGAACATAAAGAGCCTAAAACCATTCCATCAGGTCATGGGAATGAGGTCTATAATTGTTACTGGTATTTGGCATATCAAATACGACACGGGTAGCTTGCCAGGCTCTGCCGTGGGTAGCATACTCTTGTAGTCATTACTGTACCCAACCACCGAAGTGCCCATGACCTTCCACCAATGTCCTTATATTACCCCTGGTCTGATTTTCGTTCATCCTACATTTCTCCCAATGTTAATCAGTTTTTAATTCCAAATCAAGTGTTTGTTATGATTTTATAGCAATTGTTTTCATCTGCTTGTGCTTAGTATTCATATAATCATGTTAATTTTGTCATTAAATGAGAAACATGTTGAATATTTAAATGTCTATAATTCCAAAACACAGTTAACTGAATATATTGGGCAACATTCTGATACTCTGTAGATAATGATCTTTGGAGCATAATAGTAAAGAAAGTAAAAAATGAAATGACAACAAACATTTAAAATTTATCAAAGTAAAAAGTATTTTTTTTCTTTTTTGGTCACACCTGGCAATGATCAGGGGTTCTCCTGGCTCTGCACTCAGGAATCACTCCTGGCAGTGCTCGAGGGACCATATGGGATGCCGGAATCGAACCCAGGCCGTCACAGGCCAGCCGCGTGCAAGGCAAAGGCCCTACCCACTGGACTCTCGCTCTGGCCCCTAAAAAGTATTTTTTTTTTTATTTTTTTAATTTTTTTAAAAATTTTTATTATACCACCTTGAGACATACAATTACAAAGGTGTTCATAATTGGTTCTTGGTAGTACAGTATACAAACACCCATCCCTCCACCAGTGCCCCATTTCCACCACCAATGTACCCCACCCCCTCCCACCTACCCCAGGCTGCCTCAATAGCAGGTACCCCAGTATCCTTTCTTTTTCTCTCTGTCTCTCTCTCTGTCTCTGCATATCTCTCCCTCTTCTTTTACACATTGTGGCTAGCCCTGCAGATATTTAGAGTTTATCACTTAAGTTTATTTGTGTATATTCAATGGTGAGTTTTAATCTGCCATTACCATTTCCCACATTTAATAAAACACTGGTATCTATTTATATCCTATTAATGAATGCAGTCATTCTATATCTGTCCTCTAAAAAGTATTTTAAAGAAAATTCAAATAACAATCTAAAAAAAGGTAATTTCAGAACAAATTATAAGAGATTAATAAGATTAAGTATGCTTAAAAGAAAAAAAGCAGGTCCAGAGAATTAGTACAGGGGTTAAGGCACTTGCCTTGGATGCAGCCAACCCTGGGTTAATCCCGATGTCACATATCAGTTCCCTGAGCACAACTAGCAGTGATCCCTGAGAAAAAGTCAGGAATAAGCTCTGAAAACCACTGAGTATAACCACAAAAAACAAAAAGTAAGACAAAACAAAACCAATAAAAAAGGATAACACATAAGAAAATGACATGATAGAACAGGGAGAATTTGTGTTTACTGCTTTTTAAGGATCATAGCGAATCTATATTAAAATGAAGTTAGTTCAAAGCAACTAGAAGAAAAGATAAACATATGGGACTACATGAAACTAAAAAGCTTCTGCACCTCAAAAGAAACAGTGACTAAGATACAAAAGCAGTCCACAGAATGGGAAAGAATATTCACCCAATACACATCCGATAAGGGGTTAATATCCAGGATATATCAGGCACTGGTAGAACTTTACAAGAAGAAAACAAACAACCCCTCAAAAAATGGGGGAGAAGAAATGAACAGAAACTTCAGCAAGGAAGAAATTGAATGGCCAAAAAACATATGAAAAAATGCTCATCATCACTAATCATCAGAGAGATGCAAATCAAAACAACAATGAGATACCACTTTACACCACAGAGACTGGCACATATTCAAAAGAACAAGAACAACAAGTGCTGGCGTGGGTGTGGGGAAAAGGGGACACTCATCCATTGTTGGTGGGAATGCCGGCTGGTACAGCCTTTCTGGAAAACAATATGGACTTTCCTCCAAAGACTAGAAATCGAACTCCCATTTGACCCAGTGATACCACTCCTGGGAATCTACTCTGGGAAGCCAAAAATACGCAGCGGAAACACCATCCCTACTTTAATGTTCATAGCAGCATTATTCACAATAGCCAGAATCTGGAAGCAACCAGAGTGCCCGAAAATCGATGACTGGATAAAAAAGCTTTGGTACATCTACACAATGGAATACTATGCATCTGTTAGGAAAAATGAAGTTATAAAATTTGCCTATAAATGGATGGACATGGAGAAGATTATGTTGGCGAAATTAGCCAGAAGGAGAGAGACAGTTACAGAATGACTGCATTTATCTGCATAACATAAATATATAGGTACATATTATGATACCAATATCCAAGATCAAGTGAAACATATATCAGGAGGTCCTGTCAAAGGTGGAAATTATCACAAACGTGTGGGATTCAGAGGCTAGGTAAGACAGAAATGGAACAGTGTGCTGACAATTGTTGAGGGTACTAATGCCAACCTAGAACTGAGCATTAAATAGAGGCAAAAAGATACACATCACAACCCTTTAATGTATGTTCTGTAATTCATAGTCTGGAGGGGGAAGGGAAAGGAGAGAGAGAAATGGAAAGAAATAAAGAACCTGCCATGGAGCAGGGGCTGGGGGGGGGGAGGGAACCGGGGATGTTGGTGGTGGGAGATGGGCACTGGTGGCGGGATGGGTGCTGCAACACTGTTTGACCAAAACCCAAATATGAACTTTTAATTGTATATCTTTGTAATTTTAAAAATAAAAAAATTAAAAAAAAAATGAAGTTAGTTTACGCAAAAAATTGAGTAAAACCCTGACAACCAAAGCTTCTACACAACAAAAATACCAAGGACAGCATGCAGACGCATTGGAGATGAGAAACACAGTCACCAAAAAGAAATCCCACCACAGGGTAACAAGCTGCATTGGGAAGATTTTTTTCTAAGGTGTGAACTGAAAGACATTTCTAAGATTCCCAAGATATTTCTAAGCTGGGAACCAAAAGACAATTTTTAGGAGTGCTTTTTTCCTGCTACACAAACCAACTTGGCCATGTGAGACCACGTCTGATTGCTAGCAAGCAAAAACTGAACACATAGTCACAAAGTACCATGCAGATTTTGCAAATCATATTCACTTAGCAAGGGAGTCCTGCTGTCTGCCTTGTTTCTCTACAGACTCATGATCAGCACAACAGTCAAACTATAACTCTATGTTCTGTCATCAAGGAACTGAGCCTCAACTTCATAAGCCAAATCTGGAATGAATTTCCCAGTCAACTGTCCTCTTGAAAAGAGTAAAGACTTTGAAGTTCTGGTTCCTAACCTGAACCTATCAAAGTTAGCACACAGGTGATTCCAAGTACATATCATCTCTAATCCCTGATCGCTACCCAGACCCTCTTGAACAGAGGCCCCTGTACCCTCCCCCAGCCCCCTTAAGGAGGCATCTACTGGATCAAGACAGAACAGCTTGGAAAGACTTTCTAACAGCTCTTTTTTCTATTCAAAAGAGAAACGCCTGAAGAAAACTTCAAAGAAAAGACCTAATGATACCCATGAAATAGGGCAATCATTAGAAGACTTCAACGAAGGTAAACTATGAGAAATTTCTAAATTTAAGGAATAGAGTGTCAGAAATAACTTAGTAACAGAACTAAAAAATATGCAATTAAGGACTTCATTGAAGCAGAATAGAAGTCAAAATTAACACAGTGATTTTAAAGCAGTGGAAAGCATTTGTAAAACCAACAAACCCCGCTGTCTAACAACAGAGAGTGAATAATGAAGAGGTGATATTTAAATATGACACATGAGTGGGGAAGCAACAGAGGAGGTCTGGAAGCAAAGTAGGGGCAAAAGACGGGCTTTATGCTTTTCTGCAGTGTCTGTGAGATATTTAAATACAAAATATTTAAATATTTGTAAAGTGCTGCAAATATTTAAATGACTAGGGCCAATACTACTGAAACCATGGGATCCAAACTACAATAATTTAATTTAAATATGTATCTGTCAAGTATCCAGGTTGGGGTGTGGGAGAGAACCTGTGTTTATAGGGGTAGAGATGGTGCCACTTGGTGGGATTAAAGGTGAAAACAATGAGTGCTTGAAATTCTATTCTAAACAACTTTTTAGAATTAAAATAGAAGAAAGGAAACAATGAAATAATAGGAGAACTTTATGGCAATTACCAATAGGAACAACATATATATCACTAGGGTTCCAGAAGAAGAAAGAGAGAAGGGGCAGAATTCTTACTTAAAGAAATAATAATATCTTGAGGCCAGAGTGATGGTATAGCGCATAGAGCGTTGCCTTGCACACAGTCAACCTAGGTTTAATCACTGGTATCCCACATGGTTCCCGAGCACCACCAGGAGTGATTTCTGAGTGAAGAACCAGGAGTAACCCCTGAGGATTGCTGGGTGTTACTGCCCTGGAAAAAATACCAAAATAATATCTGAGGGCTGGAATGTCTCTTATGGTGAAGCCTTTGCACTGCATATGCAAAGCCCTGGTTTGACTTTCAGAACTGCCTTTCTGATAGCACTTCAGGATCGACCTTGGAGCATTTAATTGGGTGTTGTCTGGGAGAACTCAAAAAGAAAGGAAGGAAGAAAGGAAGGAAGGAAAGAAAGAAAGAAATGAGGGAAGAAAGGAAGGAAGGAAAGAAGAAAGAAGAAAGAAAGCAGGCAAGCAACCATTTTCAGACTGAGAAAGCAATAAGACTGAGATACAGGAAGCTAAAAAAAGTTTCAAGTAAAAGACAAATGGAAACATATTAATTGAATGAAAAAATCAAGATAAAGTCAGTTTCCAAAAAAAAATAGCAAGTGGAAAAGCAGTCACAAATAAGGTAACCCCTTGGGGTCAAAGGGATAGTACAGCGGGTAGGACCTTTGCCTTGCATGTAGCTGACCTGGGTTTGATCTCTGACATCCCATATGGTCCCCATGCACTGCTAGGATTAATTCCTGACTGCAGATCCAGGAGTAACCCCTGAGCATTTCTGGGTGTGACCCAAAAAAGAAAACAAACAAACAAACAAACAAACAAAAAAGGTAAACCCTAAAAGCTATCAGCAACAGAAACTGTACAAGCCAAAAGGGGTGTAAAGAACAGTGTTGAAGTAAAAGTTCTTCAATCAAGAATATTTTTAACTAGTTATAATGTCACTCAGATTTGAAGAAAGAATGAAGAGCATTTTAAACATAAGTTAAAGGAATACATTATCATTAAATCAACCTTACAATTCTAAAGAAATCTCTACAGAATGAAAGGAAACCCCATATGAAAGTATAAGATACCTAAAAATAAACTGTGGGAAAGTAGGATAAAAATATTTAGTTGTTTAAAAATAGGTTTTATTTTTTTGTTGAGATTTCATATATGTTTATTATTAACATGTTTTCTAACTCATCATTCAATGTATTTGTAATCTATGATTGATATTATTTTGCTTAATTCAAAATTTGGCTCACAAATGACCACTAATAATAAAAAGAATGCATGTAAAAGGAATGGAAAAAACAGACTATCAATATAAAACATAGCATATCTACCATATCATAACAATTTACCAGAGTTTTCTAAAATTAGCCAGTGGAAGTTTAAGGAAAGGACACGGTTCAGTTAAGGAAAGGACACGGTTCAAGTGGTAGAAGATGCCTTGCACATGTAATACCCTGCACTTGATCCCCAGAACTTCTGTGTGTGGCTCTAGGGGCCCTATAGCACTACAGGATTATAGCAATAGCAGAGGTAATCCCTGCCCCAAAGAAGTTTTTTTGATGTGGATGCCACAATAACAACAAAACCACATTTAATATGGCATAGTCTTGCGTAGTCTCAAAGTATCAACTGCTTTCTACACACAATGGAGAGAGATGCCTTGCAGTTAGTAAACCAAATAATAGTCGTTAGATATCACAAATAACAAGACATATTGACATCACTAAAATCCCAATAAAATATACCATAAGAAAAAAATCTTGATGTTTTAAGGAAGCATAATCTTAATCTAATGCTCAAAACACCAGACAAACCCTAACTAATGGACTTTCTACATGATATGTGACCAATTTTCTACAAAAGTATCAAGGTCATAGAAGACATGAGGAGACCAAGGAACTTTTGTAAATGGGAAGAAACATGACAAGTAAGTAGAATAACCACAATACTGAATCAGAATCGGATTGGTGAAATACTTGTGAAATTAATACAATCGTCAGTTTAGTTAGTATTATTAATATACTACTATAGTATTAACAGTATATAAATGCTATTTATAGGTACTTTAATAGCATATAATAATAGATTACAAAGACTTAATAATATATTAATATGCTATACTAATAATAGTATTGTGGTGGAGTTATTTCTAGGTTTTCAAAAAGTTGCAATAGCTAGGCCTGAACATTGACCAAGCACTGGAGTGTCTGCCTGGCCTAGAGCGGCCCTTGATTTGATTCCCAGCACCACAGGGACTGAGAATTGTCAACTCTGAAAGCCTCCAGCATTGCTGGGCAACAATGATCACAGGCAGTAGATCAGGATCCCCTGAGCTCTGTCTGGGAGACCTCCCACTCCCTCCCCACAGTTACAATGGTTATATATATTTTTTGCATATTATGGTTATATATAATTTTTTACATATAATGGGGTAAGATGGTAAATTAAGGGGGATGTAGGTCATCTGCGCTATTTTTTGCAACTATGTTCTAAGTATGAACTTATACTTTTTAATTAGAAAAATAAATTGTTATTTGTTGCAGGACTCCTCTAAGAACCTCTGCATCTGCCCTGGATTGCCTCCTGCAGGTCACTTCATAGATAGGGGGTAGTCTAAATGTGGCAGTTTATCTGACCATGTATTCTATACTGACTGGTATAAATATTCTCTCATGCTACCACAATCATTGTGGGACTAGCTAGATCTTGCCAGCATATTTGCCTGGCCAAGTTGGATTTCTAAGTAATTAGACCAGAGAAAAATGCTGTTTGCCTCCAAGCAAGCAAGCATGGCTCCCTGATAACTCAAAGGCAACTAAAATACAAAACTACCGTGAAGTAGACGAGACTCTTGTGAAGGCTTGGAGAAATATTTAACTGCCATTAGTATTAATCTTTGGTACAGAGACATGCCATCTCAGAACCCCCTTCTCTACCTTATAAAGGCATTTCCAGGCAGATCTTGGCTCAAAACATTAGCATATAATGTTATGCTATATAATGCTATAATGCTAATAAATTATAATGGGCCTAGGTGAGGTGCTGGGAGAAATTACTTAAGGACATTTGATCCTTCCTGCTTCCCATAATAGTGGGAGGTCTGAATTGCAGGGGATAAAACCAGCCTGTTTCCCTCTCTCTTCTTTTGGGGCTCTCTCTTTGTGAGCTTGCACTCTTCTTGGGAGTCTTGTCTTTTCCTCCTTTTTACAGGGCCTTTACACGTGGTGACCGCCATCTTGGCCTACATGTGTCTGTGGTTCTAGCTAAGAACCTAAGCACAGGGTTTCTCCTATTGCTGACTTGCATGCCTGAACCTGTGATAAGTAAAGCCTTTTAAAACTGCATTGGATTCTTGAGTCTTCATCCATTCTCCCCGGCTTCGGAGGTAGAAGAGAACTCGCTTCCCGGCACTGTTGGGGGACCCCGGCGGTGTTCCCCGACAGTTATTCAGTGGGAAAAAACTTGCAATGGACATGAAACAGTTCTTCAAGAATAAAGGATACTTGGGCCGGAGCGATAGCACAGCGGGTAGGGCATTTACCTTGCATGCGGCAGACCTGGGTTAGATCCCCAGCATCCCATATGGTCCCCCGAGCAGAAGTAATCCCTGAGCATTTGCCGGTGTGTGACGCAAAAAAAAAAAAAAAAAAAAGAAATAAAATAAAGGATACTTTTATTTTTTTGCCTTTTGGGTCATACCTGTGTGTGCTCAAGGTGTGTGTGTATTGTCAGGTGTGTGCCTAGGGATCATTCCCAGTTGTACTAGGGGTACCATAAAGAGCTGGAGATCAATCCGACAGGCAAAGAGTGTGTTCCAAACCATTGAGCTATTTTTAATGGCAGTAATATAGTCATGTAGTGTCATTATTAATAAAGAAATGCAAATAAAGTCAATATTTAAGATCCTTATGTGGGTCAAATTGATGAAGAAATTAACATAAATGCTTTGCATTATTGAAATAGCAGCAAAAGGAGCTGGAGATAGTACAGGGGTGAATGTGCTTTTCTTCCATATGGCCAAGCCTGGTTTAATCCCTGGGACCTCATAAGATCCCCTGAGCTGTGAGAGGAGTCATCCCTGAACACAAGGAAGGCCAGGAAGAATCCCTGAGCAGAGCCAAGTATGGCATCTCTCCTCCCCAGCAAGAGAGAGTGGGGGTGTGCCTCAGTCAGAAGGATGAGCATTTTAAAAAGAAGCTTCAGGGGCTGGAGCGATAGCCCAGCGGGTAGGGCGTTTGCCTTGCACGTGGCCGGCCTGTGCCGGCCTGGGTTTGATCCCCAGCATCCCATATGGTCCCCGAGCATCGCCAGGAGTAATTCCTGAGTGTAGAGCCAGGAGTAACCCCTGAGCATCGCCAGGTGTGACCCAAAAAAGCAAACAATAAATAAATAAATAAATAAATAAATAAAATAAAAAGAAGCTTCAGTGGTGATTCATCAATGCAGTGTATGCATTCTTGTTCAGGAATATTACCTTAAATTGTATTTCTGAAACATTCATGTTAACAGTGTAGTGAAACAAGATGCCTTAATTTAAAAAAAAAAGAAGTTTGATAGTGTGGTGTTGGAATTATGTCCACGAGAAACATTATTATTGTAACAAAAAAAATAATTTAGGGGCCGGAGCGATAGTCCAGTGGGTAGGGCATTTGCCTTGAACGCAGCAGACCTGGGTTTGATCCCTGGCATCCCATATATTTTCCTGAGCATCGCCAGGAGTGATTCCTGAATGCAGAGCCAGGAGTAACCCCTGAACATTACTGGGTGTGACCCAAAAAGCAAAAAAAAAAAGTAGATTAGTAATAATAATGATGATGATGATGATGATGATGATGATGATGATGATAATGATAATGATAATAGTAATAATGAAATGAACAGTCTTTTAAGAAAAAAAAAACACAAATAGTCAGTGCCTAAATACAATATCAAGCACTGAGGACAAAAATGAGTTGGAGAGAAAAAAAATTTCATATAAAAAAATTTTTTTTAACAAATTGCTTGGAGGGCTAGAGAGAGTACAGAAGGTGAGGCACTTGCCTTACGTGTGGCCGACTCCGGTTTGCATATCTTACAGGAAGGTACCATATAGGGTCTCCTGATTACTGTGGAGGTCACTCCTGAAAACATCTAGGTATAGGCCCTGAGAATCTCTCCACCACCACCTCCCAAACTAAATCAAAAACTAAAACTTAGCAAAGAAACAAAACCCATTTTACTCTGAAAACATACTGCATGAGTGTTTAGAATGGAAATTGCTAGTATTTAACAAGAACTTTAGAATATTAATGTATTTGCTTTTATTTAATTAATTTAGTTTTGTTTTGGGAGCCATACTGGGTGGTACTCAGGGATTACTCTTGGCTCTGTGGTCAGGGATCATCCTGGCTGTGTCCAACTGGAGTCTGTTGTGTACAAGGAAAGCATCTTAACCCCGCTCCAACCCCAAAGTATTAATATGTTTTGGTTTGGAACTCTATTTATATGAATTCCCCTCCTCAGCCTGGAGAGATAATTAAATGAAAAGATGCTTATACAGATTTTATTTTCAATAGAAAGAAAGAGAAGTCACGTAAGTGTCCAATAGTAAAGTGTTAACTGGTGAGTAGAATATCATATGGTGTTAATAAAAGTAATGAATATTAAAACTTATGGTATGTTAAACAAAAAAATTGAATAAATTTACGTAATACAACTTTTAAAACAGAACATGTCCGTGTGCATTTAAACACAGATGGAAGCAACCTATAATGCTTTCTGAAAGTTTAATATTTTACTTCCTTATACATTTTATTGATGAATATTTATTACTATACAATGAGCAAAAGTTATCTAAAAACATTGCCTCTATCTTTGCAATGAGCTAAGAGAGTATTTCTAAAATAGTGATCTTTCTTAAATAGTCTTAATAGCATTTAAGCATTTAAAATAGTCTTAATAGCATTTAAGCATTTAAAAATATTTTAAAACTCATTTTCTTTTTAGATTTAGTGGTTTGAAAAAATGTAAAATGGAAACTCAATATTACTTTAATTGTAGTATTTTTCCTTGATTAATTATTTTCTTTGTTTTAGCCCATGTCCTGCCGTACTCAGGGCTTTCTCCTGGATCTGCACTCAGAGTCCATCCTGTAAAGACTTGGGTAACCATATGAGTATGGAAAGCAGTTTGTTGCATGCCAGGCAAGCACCCTACCACTGTTCCATCTCTCGGGTAGCGCCTATTGATAATTTATGATATCACTTTACTGTTGAAAAATTGAAACATATTAAAGCATATGGACATATCTGACTCTATAGCATATTAAAATATATATACTTTCTTTGGAAGGAAGTAGTAGACATAGATAATATATCAATAATATACAAAATATATTAAGCATTCTAAGAAGTTATGAAAGCAACAGAAAAATCATTAAATGGGAGAGACATAAAAGTGATTTCATCAAAGAAGATATAAATATCACCAACAGGCATATTTTCATTTAAAAGGTGTTTATCAGGGGAAATATAAATCAAGCCAATAGCTATCATCTCACACGAGGAGCAACAGTTTATTCAAAGAGATTGGAAGCAATAAGTGTTAGTAGGGGTGTGGCAAAAAAGGATCTCCCAGTTATTACTAGTGGAATGGTAGCCTGGTTCTGCACCCTTGGAAAATGGTTTGAAGACATCTCAAAAAGTTAGGAGTAGAGCTCTCATAAGGGCCTTCAGTTTCTCTCCTGGGCATTATCCCTGAGAATACAAAGCATTGCTCCAAAAAGGACAAATACACAGACTTTTGTTTATTATAGCATTCTTTGCAGCAGCTAAGATCTGGAAAGACTCAAATGCCAAAGAACAGAGAAGTAGCTAAAGAGCCCCACTCTAGAGAGAAGCTGATTTCAAGCCAAGGTACACTGGTCTCGGTGGCTAAAGTCACTGGGCTTCTGTGGAGACGGAGCTGGGGTCCTCTCCCCCACCTCTGTCCCTTCTGGGAGGCCCAGTGGAACTGCCCACAAACTGCTCTGGGGCTGTCGGCTGTGATCCAGAGACACTGACACATGGGGCAGAGCTGCTACTGGCTCTTCCCATGCTCAGCTGATCTTGAGCTGTCCAGGAGGGAGGGTGGGTTCTGGTCCTGGCCCACCACCTCAAAAGAGCTTCAAAGAAGCCAGAGGAAAACTAAGTTATAAAATTTGCCTGTAAATGGATGGACACGGAGAGGATCATGCTGAGTGAAATTAGCCAGAGGGAAAGGACAGATATAGAATGAGTGTGTTTATTTGTGGGATATTAAAAAATAGCATGATACCAATATCCAAGGCCAAATAAAACATGGATCATGAGGTCTTGTCAGTGGATAGAACCCTCTGCAAATGTGTGGGAGTCAGAGGTTAGGTAATACAGAGAAAGGAACAGTGTACTAATAATTATTGTAAATTATAATTCCAGCATAGAACTGAGCATTGAAAGTAGGCAAAAGGATATACATGTAAACCTCTAACTGTATGTATTGCAAGTCACAGTGTGTAAAAGAAGGAAGGAAGAGAGAGAGGGAGAGAGAGAAAAGAGCGAGAGATGTGAAAATTGCCTGCCATAGATGCAGGCTGTGGTGGGGGCGGCGGTGGGAATCAGGGGACATTGGTGGTGGGAAACAGGCACCGGTGGAGGGATGGGTGCTGGAACACTGTATGACTAAAACCCAAATATGAACACTTTTGTAACTGTATATCTCACAGTATATATACACACAGTTTATATGGTGGAATAATAATAAAAAAAAAGAAGCCAGAGGAAACTCCCACACCATAATGGCAGCCATTATCAAGGTCGGAGGGCAGCTTCACAGGCTCTTCTGTGGTGTGTGGCCATGTTGTGTCTGTGTGGTACATCAAATTAGTAGAAGCCAACCACATTCCAGAAATTCAGATGGTCAGTGCAAGAAGAGAAATAGACCAGATAAGCCCATAAACCTAAACCCCAACCCTAAACCTAAACCCCCTCCTGGACAGTTTCATGAACCCCTCTGCCCTCTTCCATTACTCCATGGACCTGAAGACCTGTCCTGTTACAAATTTCTCTATTCACTGAGGAGGAGAAAAGGAAGGAGATGAGAATGCTTCTAGCCTGACAGCAGACTGGGCCCCCTGCGATAAATCCAGAGCGATGGCAGAGCCTGGCAAGCTACCTAAGGTGTATTCGATATGCCAAATCCAGTAACAATAATGGACTTCATTCCCAGTGAATGGAGACATTACTGGTGCCCACTCAAACAAATCTATGAACAATGGGAGACAAGTGATACAAGTGACAAGCTAAAGAAAGCGTGGTCAGGGCTAGGAGATGGTATAGTGGGTAAGACTCTTGCCTTGCTTTCATGAAGCTGACTTGGGTTTATCCAAGCATCTCACATGGTCCCTTATGACTTGTGAGGAGTGATCCAGAACACAGAGCCTGGAGTGAGCTCTGAGTACCATTGAGCTTACCCTTACCTCGATAAAGAAAATGTCATATGTATCTCAAGTTTTCTAACTGGAGCGGATTTGCCAACATACCTTCAAATTTGACTCCTAATCTATCTTCCAAGTTCTTTCAACTGGTATAACTTTCCAAGACAGACATGGTGGGCAAAACACTGGCTCTAGATTATAGAAACAAAAATGCCAAAAGAAGAGAGAAACAGAGCAAGGGAGCAAGAGGAGGAAGTGACATAGGGACCAGGATCAGGAGTCTTGAAAGTGGAGGTGAAGTGACTGCATCTATCTAAACCACATGAGAATGGGACCCAAGCTACAACCAGTCAACTTAAAAATATAGTTAGGGAGTCAGGTAGGGATGGTGAGAGGGAATCTGGGGTAAGTATGGAGAGATTAGAACACAGCAGAACACTGCGTGTCTGAAAATGATTGTAAAGATCTATGCAACTCACAGTGTCTACATTAAAATAAAAAAGAATTCAGTTATTGTGGAAAACCAGCAAGATCCTTTAGCAAAAGTAACGAAGGGAAATCAAACCAGTCATGTGATCTTGAATTAATCTTTGAAGCTATCTTTGATTAGCTCCTGCTAGATTTTAGTACATAAGCTTTCAGATTTTGGGAATTTTATAGAACATTCTGCTATTTCATACAACAGAATTGACAAAGCAATATTTTAACTTGTTAAAGAATAACTAATAATCTTATTCAATAATATTCCTATTTGATGCATAGGAACAAATAAAACTTTACCATTAATACTCAACTTGAAGGCTATTTCAAGTTAAATATTTCAAGTTAAAACCTTGAAAACAAAAAAAAAAAATCAAAACCAAAACCAAAACCAAACAAAACAAAAAATAAAAAAAAAAACATTGAAAACACAGGAAAGAAATAATACTCAAATAAAGATTCAGTCAGGTATGTTGACCACAATTAGTTTTATGAACAACCTTTTACAAAGTTCTTATCCCCCTCCCTACTTTTATTGAATAACCATGAGATTCACAGTTGCAGAATTGTACATGATTAGGTTTTAGTCATACAATGCTACAACACCCAATTCCTCACCAGCGCACATTTCCACCACTGATATCCCCTGTTCCCCTGTTCCCCAACTCTCTATGTCAGACTCTCTTCTCTCTCTCTCTCTCTCTTTCTCTCTCTTTAGTTATTAGTTATTGTGCTTTGTAATACAGGTACTGAAAGATTATCACGTATCTCTCTTTGCCTCCTTTCAGCCTGCAGTTCTTGTCCAGAGTGATCATTTCCAACTGTCCTTGTCATAGAGGTCCCTTTTCTGTCCTAAATGCATTCACTAATACCACTGATACCATGATCCCTCCATGTTCTCTTTAACATGGTTTTATTCAAGAAATAATTTGGTAAAAGTGTTTTTAAAAATGTTCTAATGTATTCGTAAAGAAAACAGAGGAAAAAGGAAAATCATGTCCATCTTCCTACCTTCAGATCATCTAGATTTGATGGAAGTGGGCCTGGTTTGAGAGAAGAGATACCAGTTTGTCCAGAAAAACTGTTTTTGACAGGAGACAAAGGAGTGTTGCTCAGTGGTGCTGAAGAAGAATGTGGACTTCTGACAATCTGTTCATTTGGTTCCCTGAAAAGCAAACAGAAAAAGCACTTACACTATGATCCACTATAATCAATAAATATTGTTTGCGCCTTGGGTCTGAATTGTGTGGTTCATAGATTTTCTTATAAATAGGTGATGTAAATTTACAGTTAATTACTACATTACAGTATTGTAAATGTGTTTTTCTAAAACACAGAAAACATGAAACATTTTATTTGCTGTTTATATTTGTTAATGTTATTGATAAAGTTCTTGAGGAATGTCAGACTATCAGTGGTCAGTTTATATGTGATTTTAACTCCAAAGATGTCTCCCCATATCCTATCCTATCTCCCATGTTGTTAAAGAGTAGCAGTATAAATGGTGAATTGCATAGAGACATCGGTCACAGCTACTTACCTAAAATAATCAAGCACTCTGCTTTCTCAGGCTGATCAGACAGTGAGAAAATTCATGCCCATCTGAGGAGTGACTGACCAATTGAAAGGTAACCTACCATTTTGTTATGTAGATATACCATAGTTTTAAAAAAAAATTTATCCACTCATTTGTTCTTGGGCACTTGGGTTGTTTCTGGATTCTGGCTATTGTGAATAGTGCTGCAATGACAATGAGTGCAGGCAAATTCTCTCTCTTCTGTGCTTCCCTTTTCATGTGTCCCTGGGGTATAAATAGTCCCAGGAGTGGTATTGCTGGGTTGTATGGAAGCTGAATTTCTAGACTTTTGAGCAATTTCTGTATTGTTAACATGACCATTAGGAAAAGCGAAACCATAGAATTTTCTTATAGATAGATGGACATGGAGGGTGGGGGGGGCACACAATGATCATACTCATTTGTTGATTTGCTGGATATGTATTTAAAAAAAGAAACATAGTATGAAAATAATACTCCCAAAAAGCAGATATGAGGGCAAGGGAAACTGGTCCATGGTGGGAAGCTTGCCACAAGGCAGGCAGGGCAGGGTAGTGGGAAATGCAGTTAGTGCAGAGAAGGGACCACTCTGATAACAGTAGAGACAAATGATCACTCTGGACAAGAACTGAGAGCTTAAAGTAGGTAAAGTGATATGCATGATGACAGTTTAGTACCAATATTGTGAACTACAGTGCCTAAAAAGGGAAAAAAGGGCAAAACAAAGAAAGAGAGAAGAAAAGTGTCTGCTATAGAGGCAGGCTATGGGGGAGGGCAAGAGAGAAACAGAGGACATTGGTGTTGGGAAATGCACACTGGTGAAGGGATGGGTGTTAGAACATTATATGACTGAACCTCAATCATGAACAACTTTGTAACTGTCTCACATGGTGATTTTCATTAGAAAACAACAATAACAAAAAAGAATGACCTAGAAATATGGCCATGTATGTCCAAAGACCCTGCAGTCCATTTTTGAGGTGGCTGCTGGTTCATTCAGCTCTGCTCACTTTTAGAGCCTAATTGCTAAAAGATAACCAATATTGGAATTCCTCACAGTTCTGATATTATATTTTTTACAAATGGGTTTTCTGAGTAGTGCTTGAAGATGGGGTTCACTCTGTTTTATAGACACCAATGATGGAGACTAATAGTTCAGTGCCTGCACAGTTCTGCAGGGCAGGCAGAACCCCACCTTGTGGTGCTTGGGAAATGGTGCACCTGAGACTGATCTCAGTCTTCACTTCTCACCCTTAAACTAAATTTAAACTATCTTTGTGTTTGTTTGTTTGTTTGTTTTGGGGCTGTACCTGACAGTGTTCAAGGTTTATTCCTGGCTCTGTGTCCAGGGATCACACCTGGTGGGCTCAGAGGACCATATGGGGTAATGAGGATTGAATCCAGGTTAGCTGAGTGAAAGGCAAGCACGCTACTCCACTGTACTCTTGCTCCGGCCCTCTTTGAGCTATCTTTGTGACCTTCCAATGTTATAATTTTAGGTGATTTCTTCTCTTTTAAGAATTTAATCTGAAAATGTAAAACTTTACTTTTTTGTAAACTTTTATTTTATGGAATTGATTTACTTGTTTCCTCCAGGCTATATATATATTCATAGAAATATATATATATATATATTATATACAGAGAAGGAACCACTATGACATTAGTAGCTGTAAATATATATAAATATGAAAACATATAAATATATACAAATAAATACATATTAAATTATATATAAACATATATACAGAGAAAATATATATACACAGAGAAAATGTATACACAGAGAAAATATACAAAGTATATATGTTATATATACAGAGACAATCTCTCTCTATATAATATATATGGAAATATACATTGTATATATATTCAGAGAATATCTCTATGTGTATATATAAGATATATATACAGAGAAAAAATATATATACAGATATATACCACTATATGGTAATGACACTAAAAGTTCTTTTCTACATAGTATATCACTTGTATCACTTGTCTTCCCATTGTTCATTGATTTGCTCAAGCAGGCCCCAGTAACATCTCCATTTGTTGGGAATAAGGTCCATTATTGTTACTGTTTTTGGCATATTGAAGACACCACAGGTAGCTTGCCAGCTCTGCCGTGGCTCTGGATTCAACCCAGGGGGCCCAGTCTTTTTCTGTGTAAGATGACCAACTATCCAGGGCCCATAGGGCAGAGCCCTGCGTGTAGACAAGCCTGTCTCCTGTCTGCCACCTGCTGATGCAACCGGGCACTGCAGCCACACCTGCGACACCTCGAGGGTATATATATATGTGTGTATATGTATATATGTACATATGTATATATGTAAATATTAATATATGCATATATGTAAATATTAATATATGTATTTATGTATATATACACTCAAACACACATATGTATACACACATTATATACACAGAGACAATCTTTCTCTTTGTGTATATATGCACGTATATAGAATATAAATATAAATAAAATAAATTTTATTATATAAATTAACAATTATATAGATATATGTTCATACACACATATATGTTCTACATAGCAATGACACTATAAGTCCTTTTCTAAACATACCAGATAAGGAGTTAGTGTAGTCCCCAAGTGCGGGCTGCAGGGCTCCTCAGAGAGTGGTCCCCCACCTTTGCCCGTATCTGTGATGACCTGAGACCACCCGACTTACTTGAGCTGAGTTTGGTGAATCCCAGAGTAGCTGAACCGGTGCTGTTGCTGCTGCTGGCTGAGGATCTGGAGCTGCAGAAACAGCTGCTGCTGCTGAAGCAGTCGGGCATAAGCAGAGTCCATGGGTGGCGGGGACTTCTCTGCCTTCTGGTCCGGGGATGTACTGGTGATATTTAAGCTTCTTTACCTTTGGTTTGGGGTCCTTGGGCTTTTTGTGGCGGTTCTTACTGTCTCCCAAGGCTTTGGACTGCAAACAGATTTTGAAATGGTAGAGTTAGCAAAACACAATTCACTGAGACTCTGGTATATAAGGAATTTAATGAACAAATCTGCAAACACAATATTGGAAGGACACTTCTTTAAAGAGTTTGTAAAATTAAATCACCGTAAGATAGACCATTTTGAAGCTGTTCATGATATAGTTTCAGTCATGCAGTGTTCCAACGCCCATCCCTTAACCAGTGTACATTTCCCAGCTTCCATGTCCCCAATTTCCTGTCCCTATATATCTCCCCTCCTGCCCCGAAATCTGCCTCGATGACAGGGAAGGACACGTAAGCAGGGAATCACTGTGCAAACCGTGAGTAGGGGGTGGTCACACCCCTATTGTACTAGGGCTCACTCTAACCTTTGTACTCAGGATTACTGCTGGCAGTGCAGGGTACCACACATGATGCCAGAGATGGAATCTGGGTTGGCAGAACACAAAACAAGTGACTTACCTTCTATATTACCTCTCTGATCCCTAGACATCCTCTTCTCAATACCACCTCTAAATATTGGTCGAAGACAAGGAAGTGGTGTCCACTGAAGGAGTGACCCCACCCTACCCCTCTCTCCCCACCAGTTTTTTTTTAAGTTTTTAATTAAAAAATCTTATTATACCACTATGAGATATACAATTACAAAGATGTTTGTAATTGGATTTCAGTCATACAGTGTTCCAGCACCCATCCCTCCCACTCACACATAGCCTGCCTTTATAACAGGCTCCTTTTCTTTCTCTCTTTTTCTCTCTCTCCATCTCTGTCTCTGTACTTCTCTCTCTTTTCTCTTACACATTGTGACTTGCCCTCAGATATTTACAGTTTAACATGTAAGTCTCTATGTGTACTTTCAATGGTGAGCTCTAGTCTGACATTACCATTCCCCATTCCCCATCAGCCACCCCAGTTTGTTATACCTACAATGATCATTACAGTGTATATATGTGCAAGATCCTGGGAAGGACCTGTTCTTAAAATTATTATTATCTAAGCCTGTCACATGACCGTGGAGCAGCCCTGTGCCTGCATACCTGTGGGTCTGGTCTGTCTCTTTGCTGGTTGTGGTGGCTGCCTGCTCGTAACCATGCCTGCTGGGGCATGGAGATGTAAAGGATGGGGGAGGGGCCCCATCCCTGCTCCAAGTCCTGCTGGTGCAACCTCCCCCACATGTCTGCAGGCCCTAGGAGCTATGTTGAACTCGGCCAGGGGCCAAGCCTTTTTTTTTTTTACTGTTGGAAATTAGCCATCCAGAGGTTACATTATGGAGCATGATTTGGACATATTTGAAAAAAAAACAAGGATAAATATGAAGAAAAACCTTTGAATGTGGTAAAATACCTTTAAATTACTAAATATATATTAGTAATTTGAAAATTAGTAACTTAAACGTTTGAAGTGCCCACACCATGAAGGCAGCTATTTTCAACATCCGACTCCACAGCTCATCAGAGCTCAGAGCTCCACCCAAGAGAAAAGTGGATCTCAAACCCTGCTCATCAGAGTCCCACCCTACAATGAAGCCTATTTCAAGCCCAGGTATGCTTGAATCAGAGACACAGATACACAGAGCAAAGCTGCTACCGGCTCTCCCTGTGCTCGGCTGATCATGAGGTGGCCGGGAGGGAAGGCGGGTTCTAGTCCTGGCCCACCATCCCAATAAAGCCTCACAAGAAGCCAGAGGAACCCCCACACCATGAGGGTAGCCATTTTTAACATCCGACTTCACAATTCGTCAGAGCTCCACCCAAGAGAAATGTTGATCTCTCCCCATTGCTGGCGGCCACTTTGCAGCTGTGCGGTTCATCAATCAATAAATGCATGAACTGAGAGTCTAGTATTAAGAGTATCCCACATGCACAGCATAGCCTGGCAAGCTACCCATGTCATATTTGATATGCCAAAAACCAGTAACAATTATAGACCTCATTTGCATGACCTGCTCTTTGTGTTCCTGGAGCAAGCAGATGTCCTTGGGCTACACTCACCTGTGACAGGACATATGGAAATGTTACTGGTGCCCGCTTGAGCAAATCGATGAACAATGGGAAGATAAGTGATATACAAGTGATAAATGTTCAAAAAATATTCTATATATTTTTTAAAGAAATTCTAAGCTTTTTATTTGAGTTCACTTATTTTCTCCTAAAACCTTAAATATTTGACAAGTAGATGATAAAAAAAATAAATAAGACTAGACAGTAAAGGACAGAGTAGCACATTCGCTTATGAATTGAAGCTAATAATTGAAATATGTATATTTACATTACTTTGCAAAGAACAAGTGCCTATTTAAAGGAAAGAAATCCTATAATTTTGAAAAGAGGTCAGAAAGCCTCACCTTCACAACTTTACATGTATCTCTGATGTTGCAGCTTAGAGCAGGTGTATTCAGCAGCAATTAATGTGTTGAAGTTCTGGTTCCAATAAAATGTCATCATGGGGGCCGGAGTGATAGCCCAGCTAGTAGGGCGTTTGCCTTGCACGCAGCCGGCCCATGCCGGCCCGGGTTTGATTCCCGGCATCCATATATGGTCCCCCGAGCACCGCCAGGAGTAATTCCTGAGTGCAGAGCCAGGAGTAAACCCTGAGCATCGCCCGGTGTGACCCAAAATATATTTTTTCAGCTCATTGACAAACATAAGGATAAAAGTTCATATTGATGTCTGTGGACAGTATGATGATACAATAACCTGACATTGCAAATGAAAATTATTCAAATATTAGGCAGAAGCAATTATACCAGATGATATTTTAAAAATATATAATTTTGTGCCCCATTATAAAATTTTGCAGTGAAGAACATGTATAACTGACAGGATTCTGAAAAATTTAGGAGAAAAGTAGGCAGGAAAGTGTAGTACCAGAAAATGCCCAGAAGAGGGGCGCTTGACTAGTTGACAGACGTTTTCTGAACAGGCTGTGTTTTAATCAGTGCAGGAGAGGTGAGGTTTGTTTATTTACTTACTCAGTGATCACATCTCTTGTGTTTTCTCAAGAAGTCTTTTTTTTGGAGAGTGACAAAGAGAACAAGCTATCCCTTGTACTTGGTGCCTTAATTTCTCCCTCAGCAGTAATTGACTGGTGTTGTAGTTAATCAGTCTTCTGCATTTGGGAGAGTTTGTCTGGGAAAGACAAGAGCTACTGCCCTAAATCTAGTAATAAGATTGTTATTTTCTTCATATTGTCTCAACACAGGACTCTGAACATCCCAGAAGGTAATTTTATGTATTTCTGCACAGCCATAAAATAAGAGCAAGCTTATCTTTCTCCAGGAAATCTATCAAGATTTAGTGGTTTGAGATGCAGGCATATATTTAAGCCCCAATAGTGCCATGCAAGAGGGAATATGATTTGGTCTGTGGGGACAGAGTGCTTGATTTACTAAAACATTTTTTTTTTTGGTCACACCCGGCAATGCTTCAGGGGTTTCTCCTAGCTCTGCACTCAGGAATCACTTCTGGTGGTGCTCGGGGGACCACATGGGATGCCGGGATCAAACTTGGGCCGGCATGGGCCGGCCACATGCAAGGAAAATGCCCTACCCGCTGGGCTATCGCTCTGGCCCCTACTAAAACATTCTAACTCTAAGCCACACATGTACTGGGTGTATAGCAAAACACACTACTCCAGAAGCCGGTAGCTTATTCCACCATCCTGACCTAAAAAGAATTCAATTCTAGTCTGCTGAACTCATAGTTCTGGGGGCTGGAGAGAGAGTACAGAAGATAGGGGGCTTGCCTTGCATACAGCTGACCTGGATTTACTTCCCAGCATCCATATGGTTCCCTGAACATATTCTTCTTTTTTTTTGTATTTTTTTAAAATTTTTACAATTACAAAGATATACAATTAAAAGTTCATATTTGGGTTTTGGTCATACAGTTGAACATATTATTCTTAAGTGCAGGGGTCAGGAGTAACCCTTGAGCATCAGCGGGTGTGCCCTCACACACACACACACACACACACACACACACACACAGAGAGTGAGAGACATAGTGAGAACGTGAGAGAGAGAAGAGAGAAAGCTTGTGCAGGAGACAGAGAGGGGAGAGGGAGGGGATTTAACCTTCCCTTCCAACAGGTTACCCCACCCCCACCAGCCTCCTTCCCTGCTATTTTCGGCTGTTAGCAACTCCTCCTCCGCTACCAGAGGTCAGCTCACTTTCAAAGCCAGGTCGAATCTCATCTCACCTGATCATATTATCTAGACCTCAGTGATGTTCTGCATCTCCACAACATGACTGTGAGGCTGATTGATACCACCACTGGTACCACCTCTTTGGGGTAGGGGTTAGAGAGACAGAAACCTGGCCTTTATTCAGCCCTTTTGAATTGTTGGCCTTGATGTGTGTGTGTGTGTGTCTGTGTGTGTCTGTGTGTGTATAATACATATTATATAGTATTATATATAATATATACTATATACGTTATATATGTATATTTTATATATGTGTGTATCACTGTCACTGTATCACTGTCTTCCCGTTCATCATCGATTTGCTCAAGCGGGCCCCAGTAACATCTCCATATGTCCTGTCTCATGCTAGTAGAGCCCAAGGGCATCTGCTTGCTCCAGAAACATAAAGAGCCTCAATCCATTCTGGAATGAGGTCTATAATTGTTACTGGTATTTGGCATATCAAATACAACACGGGTAGCTTGCCAGGCTCTGCCGTGCAGGTAGCATACTCTTGTAGTCATCTCTAAGTTCAGCAATTATTGATGAACCGCTCGGCCACTTGCGGCCGCAGCGAGCCGGGCTGTGATAGGCTGGTCTGCTGGGTCTGATGAGAAAGAAGTCCGGATGTGGAAAATGGAGGCCCTCATGGAGTGGGGGGTCGTCTGGCTTGTTGCAAGGCTCTGCTGGGGTGGCAGGCCAGGGCTAGAGCCCGCCATCCCTCCCTGGGTGCCTCGTGAGCAGCTGGGCACAGGGAGAGCAAGTAGCAGCTCTGCCCGTGTCTGTGAGTCTCTCATATGTGTGTATATACACAATCATATATAGGCACACATATATGTGCACACATAAATATATATATATATATATTTATTGTGGTGAAATATGAGTAACATAAAATCACCATAGTAACAATCCAGTGGCTTTTCTGCTTTCACTGTTTTGGGCCAAGTATCACTGCTATCAAGTTTCAGAACATTTTCATCAGTCCAAAAGGAAACCCAGGCAGTCTACCAGTCACTTCCTTTTCTCCTCTTTCTCTAGCCCCTGGAAGCCCCTCATCTTGTCCATCTCTAATGATTTGACTAGTCTAGACATTTCATATAAGCAGAATCATATACTAATTTAAAGTACATATGATACTTTAAATCTGACTTTTTTACTCAGCTTTATATTTTCCGGGTTTACTCATGATACAATAAACTTCAATATTTAATTCCTTTTTATGCTGAATAATAATCTATTGCATGGCTATGTCACTTGTTTATACATTCTTTAGTTGATGAGCATTTGGGTTAGTTCCAACTTTTTAACTGCTGTGAGCAGTGCAGCTAGAAATATTCCTATACAACTTTTAGTTTGAACACACAGTTTCCGTTCTTTTGGACACACACTCAGAAAAGAAAATTCCAGGGTTTTATATTGATTCTATGTCTATTGACCTTTTGATGGGCTCTCAAGATTTCAGGCAGTTCAGGAGCCCCACTAGCAATTCTTGGCCTGTTGGGCCTTTGTTTCAGCTCAGGGGTTCAGATGCGATGTTGCTCAGACCCTGCAGTGTTTTCCACATAGGTGCATTTTTTTTTTTTGCATTTCCACTAGCAAGTTATTAGGGCTTCAATTTCTCTACATCCTTATTCATCAACACTTGCTATTTTCTCTCCTAATTATCTATCTATAATTAGTGGGTATGAATTAGTATTTCACTAATACTTGTGAATTATTTGTTGTTAATTAATAGTATTGAGCGTATGTTGTGGTCTTGTTAGCAATTTATCTCTGACTAAATATTGTGTGGTTCATTGGGGGCATATTTCAACCTTTTCCAGGAAGGACTCAAAATCAGTGCTCAGGGCACCTAGGGGCCACTCCTTGCAATGCTTGGTCAGGAAGCCAGATGGTTCAATGTTAGGGTTTGATGGTTTGGTGCTACTTGGCCTCAATGGTTCGGGAACCACCAACACCACCCCAGAAATACTCAGGGACCACCAGAGTTTTACCTGGCGGCAATCTGGAGCCCAAGTTGTAATGGAAATCCCATTTGAACCTTGTATGTACAAGGCATGTGTGCTCCTGGGTCTATCTCCTGGGCCCCTAGTGCATATTTTTGTTTGATTGTTTGTTTTGGGGCAACATCCAGCAGATTACTCCTGGCTCTATGCTCAGGGATCATTCCTGGTAGGCTTGGGAGATTGGGAATGGACCCAGGTGTAGGGCAAGCAACTGTTCTTGGTCCTAATGACTTATTTCTCTAACTCACACAAAATACTATCCAGACTAGGTGTGGACAGGATATTTAATGACACCCTTGGTTCATTGACGCAGGGATCACATTTTATCCAACTTTTATATGCACCCATTTGGAGACCGCTTTAAGAGCAACTTGCTCTTACATAAGATTTTGGAGTTTTAAAGAATATTCCTGTATGTATGCTCGTAGGTCTCATATGAATCCTGGAAAGTCATCAGGACAGATATGTTTATTTCCCTATATCAGCTGCCTCCTTCACAGCGGATAGTAAGTTCTCTGGTATCCTCTTAATTTTGAGATAATCAATATTTAACCACTGGGAGTTAGCTGATGAATTAGTCACAATTAGTCAGTTCCTGATTTTCATGCAAACTCACCTGCCTTTTCCCTGACTTGTCACACTACCTTAGCTCAGTGATACTGAAGATTTTGCTCATTTAGATATTTCAAATGTAAAGTAGAAGTGTGGAAACATACAATATGAAGTTTCTCTTTGAATGCGACATTAGAAAAAATGTGAATAAATTTCTCCTCCACTACTGCAGTGAAAAATATTCAAAAGCCACAGAATTTTAAAGTTGTCGAGTTAATTTATTAAACTAGATGTGAGTTAATTTGGTTTGGTGGAGTAGCTCCACTGGGAAACTAAAATCCCCATTATTAATTTAGAATAAGAAAACCATTTTCCCATGTATATTCATAGAGGGAGAGGGACTTTGAAGCAATTGCTTTAGCATAAATTCTTATCCGATTTAAAATTAAAATTACAATAAAAATAATTAAAAATTAAAATTAAAAAGCGATATCAGCATTCAATAACTGATGACCCTTTAGTTGAGAAATTGGATTATGGGTATTGGAACCTTTTGTGATTGAAACCAAGCCATGAACAACCTTGTAACTGTCTATCTCATGGTGATTTGATTAAAAATAAAATGGAATAAAACATTATGAAGAATAGCAAACAACTATCAGAACAGTTAATTTAGAACAGAACTCTGTAAACTATTAAATACAACATTGACAAAATTATACCAAAAATGCTTTACTTCTCCTAGATATTTGACTTTTGTTAATAAAATTTTTGTTCCTTTATCATTCCCCAGGGCTTGAATGAAGCAGTTTCCTTCCACTTGATTCAAAGCCTCAGGTCTGCTTCATCTACATAAAATTAAATTGCATTATACCTTCTTAGGATGATTACAAATCCACTGTGTATAACACTCAGCCATGTAAAATATTCAAAGTCAGCAAGTCCAAAATACACTGGCTGAGGTGTAATACTAAAGAAAGGCAAATATGTGAGTTTTTCCTCCGTAGGAAGACCCAGAACAGAGACTTCAGCATTTACCTCGTGGTGTTTCTAGTGGACTGAACTTATCTGGGAATTAATGTTACGACAAGGTTTTTCTCTGTGCTGCTCCGTGAGCAGAGCACCGAGCAGGTGTCACAGGCCTTTCTTACCTTTACAGCGGTATGCACAGGGCCCGGGGGGCTGAGAGGACCAAGGCCCTGCTTCCCTGTGTCTAGCTGGTTGCAGGATTGTGACGCTGAGTCATTCCTTTCGTTTTCTGAGCCTGAAGTAAGGTCCTGAAACCCAAATGTTAGCAGTGTTAGGATACAGAGGTCAAAACAACGAGACATGGAAATGTTAAAGAAATGTCAGCTTAGAAAGGCTAAACATCCCCTCTCTCACCAAACACTGCTGTTTTACCCTCCGCCTCTTAGTCAAGTAACTATCAGAGTCCTTCCCTAGAGGGAAGAAATAATGTCTTTTTTATGCAATTTTTACAAGTTGAGGACATTTTTTTTTTTTTAGAAAAAGGGCGATATTAGTCATTATTGCAGAGACAGACCAAAAGCTGTCTCTCCCATCTGATTACACTGTGTAAGGATTTCTGTCTACGACAGGATCCAGCTGTTGGGGTTGATAATGGAATTGAGAAAGAAAGGAAGAAGGAAGAGTGAGTGTAGGAAACTTGGGGAAAAGTGAACAATATAAAAGCTAGTTGGTGATAGATATGTGCAGATGGAGGGAATGGTGTGTGTGCTTGTGTGCGCATGTTACACTGAAGCCTGTGTCTGTGTGTAACATGTATGGGTATCTCTGTCTTCAGGTCTGAATGTGCATTAGTATCCTTGGTGTATCTTTGTATATACATACATGCACATATATGCATGAATGCACATGTGCATTAGGGGTATGTGGAAAGCAAGTCTTAATAGCCCTAAAGCAGCAAGAGGTCTCAACTTGGTTCAGCCATTAAGCCAAGTTGGGAACCCTTCCTGCTTCCTGACCAGTTAGGTCTTGCCTCTTCCAGCTCCCCTAGGATCCCAGTGACCCCTCTGTAGGAGAACATTGTGGACTTTGAAAGTGGTCTTGTTCTAGTACTTTCTGTTCTGGAGATTTTGGGTGAGTCATTCAATGTCAGTGAGTTTCATTTTTTTCTTTTCTTAAAAATAAAATCACCATGAGATACACAGTTACAAAGTTGTTCATGTTTGGTTTCAGTCATACCATGTTCTAACACTGTTCCTTCACCAGTGCACATTTCCCAGTGAGTTCCATTTTTAACTTGTCCTTAAAAAGGGAGATTAAATGTCAGGGGTGTTGCTCCCTGCAGATGAAAGGTTCTAGAGACCACAGAGATGGTATAGTGGGTTGAGGGCACCTGTCATAGACAGAAATCCTTTGCATGTGGCTGACCTAAGTTTCATCCCTGACACTCTATGTGGTCCCCTGAGCCCACCAAGAGTGATCCCGAAGTGCAGAGCCAGGAGTAATCCCTGAGCATTTAGGAAAGCCAACTGTTTCAGGGTTACTTTTTAAGAGAAGATGCCAGGTTAAGAAATGGTTGCTTACCTGGATTGTCCCCAGGGCCACCCCCAAAGGGGTCTCGTTGGCTTTAGTGTCTAGAGGCGATCCCACTGAACCCTGGGGGTCTTCACTTCGTGTCTGATCTGGAGAAAGCCCATCACTGCTGTCTTCTTCAAATGCAAATGCATCGGTAGACTTGGAAAAACTGACCTGGTTACCTAAGGGTGTGGGGTCCAGAGAGGAGTCAGCAATTTAGATCTATCTTAGGCCTTATGTTAATGCACCCTTGAGAAACATCAAGAAACAAAGAAATGCTCAGATGGTTTCCAGTTTAATAAGAATAAAGATGAATTAAACATATTTTATTATACCATTGTGAGATATACAATTATAAAACTGTTTTTGCTTAGGTTTCAGTCATACATCCCTCCACCATCCCTCCAGGGCACATTTACCACCACCAATAAAGGTGAATTTTAAATGATTTGGTTTCTGATATGTTTACCCCATAAGGGAACTTGTGTTTATGGAAATTCTTTGTAGGGGAAGAAGTTACAATTTATTAGACTTTATTATTATTATTATTATTATTATTATTTGCTTCTTGAGTCATACCCAGTGATGCTCACGGGTTACTCAGGGCTCTGCCCTCAGGGATTACTCCTGGCAGTGCTTGGGGAACATAATGGATGCGGGGATCCAACCTGGGTTGACCGCATGCAAGGCAAACGCTCTACTTGCTGTATTATTGCTTTAGCCCCTATTAGACTTTATTTTCAATTTTATCTGTTCCCTCAAGTTTTCTATGTGAACTCATATATTTTTGGAAAGATCAGGGAATGTGAAGGAAAGAAAAAGTGCCACAGGACACAAGACACAAAAATGAGGCCAAAGGAAAATGCAGCGGAAGGTTCGTATTTCTGTTTTATGAGGAGAGTTTACCTGAGAGCACACAGTTTATTCACATCGTGTTCAAAGAGAGGGTAGGTCAAGTGGCACAAAATGTATAGCAACCTCGGGGCCGGAGGCGATAGCCCAGCGGGTAGGGCGTTTGCCTTGCACGCGGCTGGCCCATGCCGGCTGGGTTCGGTCCCCGGCATCCCATATGGTCCCCCGAGCACCGCCAGGGAGTAATTCCCTGAGTGCAGAGCCGGGATAAAGTGCAGAGCCGGGAGAAACCCCTGAACATTGCGGGTGTGACCCAAAAAGCAAAAAAAAAAAGCATAGCAACCTTTTTTAGATTTAAATTCTAAAATGTCAAAATTGTCTCTCATGAAGGGTCCAAAAGCTTTATCCATGCGTATAATGTGACTCTTTCTATAAAAGTCATAAACTAGACACAGTTTAGAAACTTTAGCATGTTTTTTTAAAAAATATTTGAATTTTCTCCTTCTTCCTCATGCATTGTATCTATTTTAGACGTTCTCAATGGCTCCCACCTGTAAAGATATTTTTCTCAGCAGCCTAGATGACCTTTGGAGGGAGCAGATACATTAGAGGGGAAGAGAGGTTATCTATACAGATGGAACTGTAGTGAAAGCCTTCTATGTCCCTTGCTTATTAATTGCCAAAATCTGGTTTACTATTTGACTGCCCAGTACAAAATGTGTTGAGGCCACATAGCTCTTCTGACCCGATCCCAGGAACAGCTCTTCTAAAGGAATTTAGGTATTATCAGGAAGTTTTCCAGCCCGCTGTTCTGTAGCTACACTTGACAAGAACTTTTTGACTCCTGCATTGAGGAGATAAGGAAAGGAGCTTTCACTGTGGTGATTGGAAAGGCAGCGAGGAACTGGAAGTAATGGAAACAAATGTGGCTCTGGGCTTGTCATCGCCACCACTGCTGGTATTTGTCATGGACCCTCACTCAGACATTCCAGCATCAAATCAGGAAAGAGGCCAGACAAGGACAAGGTGGGTGGGACCTACTGAACCTGGACACTGGGGAATCCTCTAATCTGGAAGGACCTGAGGGCCAGCATTTCTGTTCCTTAGCTTTAAAGAATATTTATAAAAATGTCATTCTTTTTTTTATCATAAAAGTAATTATACTCACAAAAGTAATTACACTCATAAAAGTGAGTTAATTCCATACAGAAATGTCTCATCAACATGGTAATCCCACTTACTATTAATGATTTTTGTTTCTTTTAGAATAAATTCTGAATACATGGTGAAATGCTTATTTTTTAAAAAATTTCACAGCTATAATGGTGGAATAAGCTTCTGGAACTAGTTTTCTCCCTTTCAGCAGGTTTTGGAGCTCCTTCCATATGGGTACAGAGAGTGCTTGCTCATTAAAAAGTTTGCTTTAGGTAAAAGAGTCACAGTATTCCATAGTATTAGTAGAAACTTCAATATCTTAACTTTTCTTCCTTGAGGTGTACTTTTATTATTTTGGACTATAAAGATGAGAAATAATGGAAAAGTATAAATAATAATATAAGATACCTGCTTACATATTTACCAAATAAATATGTTAGTATTTTCTGATATTGCTCTAATAAAATTAATCATTTTCTAATGTGGGGCTTTACTAGAAATTTGACAAATGCCAGATTTGTTTTTGAGATAGGAGGTAATTACTATCTGCCTTTATTACTCTGGACTCAAACACCTCTCTAGCTGAGAAGTCTAGGAGTTAATTCACACCCTTCCCTTCTATTTTTTCTCACAGTAAATCCTGAGCAATGAGAAACTCCTGGATTAGTTATGTCCATTAAATATGAATCAAGTTTGTAAATTTTCTCAAGGTGACCATTTGCCTGAGATCATCCCAGGAAGAAACTTCCAGTTTCCTTCATAAATATGTGTTAATTATAGAGTCAAGCAATACATTGCTTTTGAAACCATGATTCCAGTGAAATCCTAAGACCTATCTGTAAATCAAAGAAGTTGTTACTGTTAAAAGGATTACGTTATTAACTTTGAATCGTAGGTAGGCATGGACTGGAAATTAAGGGGGAACATGAGACTTTTCCACTCCAGAACCACTCCAGACCTTACTATACCAGAGTTAATACTGTCCTCAGAGAATCCTGAACATGACTGTGTAGCCGGACTTCTTTTCCAATAGGATCCTTTGCCTCGGAGGCTCTTCTAGTCCTAGCAACTTCCTTCAATCTAAATGGTACACTACTCTTTATGTGGTCTTATATTTCATGTAACAGAGACTCCCAACCCCTGCCCTTTTCTATCTCCACCCATACTACATCCACACATCTAAAAATGTGTACAAATTAAAGGGAATTTACCAAATCACCATGTTGTCTAACTTGTAAGTAGAAATAATATAAGAGGTGAGGAAGGGGGCCCGAGCTATAGTACAGTGGGTAGGGCATTTGCCTTGCACATGGCTGAACCAGGTTCAATCCCTGGCATCCTATATGGTTCCCCCAAGCATTTCCAGGAGTAATTCCTGAGTGCAGTGCCAGGACTAACTCTTGAACATTGCTGGCTGTGACCCAAAAAGCAAACAAACAAACAAATTAATTAACACATAAAGGCCCATTACTGTTTAAAAAAGGAAGTGGGGAAGAAAAATGATTTTTTCCCAACAACCTAACTTTATTATTTAAGGGTACAATATCCAAGGATAAAAAGTATAGTCTAGGGCCGGAGCGATAGTCCAGCGGGTAGGGTGTTTGCCTTGCACGTGGCTGGCCTATGCTAGCCCAGGTTTGATCCCCAGCATCCCATATGGTCACCTGAGCACTGCCAGGAGTAATTCCTGAGTGCACAGCCAGGAGAAACCCCTGAGCATTGCCGGGTGTGACCCATAAAGCAAAAAAAAAGTATAGTCTATATCAGTAGTCTACTTAATGATGGCAGCAACAACAAGAATTACCATATCCATAATAACAGACTAAGTTTGGGCAGCACCTTTTCTCATTTCTCTTCTTTAGAGGAGGACATTGGAAAGTCCAGCCCCTGTGTTTTTATAGAGACAGAGCAAAGAGTGCAGATCCAGTATTCCAGCTCTCAGGTTCACCAGGAGAGGGGTTTGCAAAAGTTATCATTCCTCGAAATAATTTTGTGACAAGTTATTTAGGGCACATTATCTCTGCTGCTGGGTTGGCTGGCTGACAGAGTAGCATATAAAATGGTCAAAGTCCCCTTTTTTCTGCATACACAATACGTGCAGAGGACATCTCTATATTCCAAAACAGTATAAACTTAAAAAATAAAAAATCACAGTGCTTCTGTTTATACTTGAAGTTTTGAGATTTGAGAAGCTGAATGTGACGTCTTGTTAGAAAGCGTCATCACTGAGAACATCTTGTATGAACGAAGAAGGATTTGGGGAAGAAAAGTCATGATTTCATTGAAATTTATCTCACAAAAGAGTTGGAAGGATTACTGTCAACAGCCAGAAAGTTGTCACGCCCAGTCTACTTAGCATTTCTGAACCTAGGTTAAGGCAGTAGGATGATATAAAAAAAAGTCTAGAATGAATAAAGCAGTGGCAAGCAGCCTGTTTCTTTTTTGTACTGAATTAAGTACTTAATTATTTTAATTTCTAGACTTTGTGGGTTAAAAAATAGAGAAAGTCAAGCAATGAGATATAGAAGGGTGACAAGATGAAGCACAATGAGAAGGAAGGATCCGTCTATCTCCATGGACACGATCGGAGAATCTTTCAGAGTCTAGGTGGTCTCCAGAGCACTATTGAGAGTTAGACAGAGAACATAGCAATATATGATTGTCCAAGAAGCCTCCTAGAAATGGTATATGAGTAAGCTTAAATGATGTTTAACTACAGATAAGACTAGAGGAAGACAGATGTGAATAATGGGAGGAAGAGGGAGAGCAAACACAGAAAAATGACTACCAAAAGTGGGGTGTTGAGTGTGAAGAAATTTTCTCCCACTCTCAGGTTTAGGTTATTTTGGGAACTAATCCCTGAAGAGACACATCTGGGCATTGATATTATTAAGAGCTAGAAATCATTTTAAAAAACCTCTATGCTTGGGGCTGGCATGATATATAGTAGATAGAATATACACTTGCCTAGGAGGCCCTGGCCAATCACTACTTCAAAATGCTGCCAGTAGCTTGGATTTGGTACTGTCAGAACAGGAAACAAATAAATGACTGAGGACCTACCCTAGGCACAGTCTCTGTTGATAAGGACAGTGGTCACAGAATACTCAGAGCTAGTGCCAGTGGATTACTTTTGAGGTGAAGCATGTAGTGCCCTGTGCAGATGCAGGAACCTGGATTCTGGCATCTTACATGCTTGGATTGCTCATTTGCTCTACCTCTGCATGGCAGTGTGGCTGTTGGATGATTATCCAACTTCTCAGGCCCTCAGTTTCCCCACCTATAAAATGGGAATAATCGTAATACCTACTTAAAGTGTTTGGGGTATATATAAAACAATATATATATAAAGTATGAAGTTAAACCTGGGTATGAGTTCATTAACTTCTAGCTTTTAAAATGATTATCTTATTTTTCTCTATTTAATTAATTAATTAATTTTTGGTTTTTGGGTCACATCTGGTGATGCTAAGGGGGCTACTTCTGGCTCTGCACTCAGGAATTACTCCTGGTGGTGCTTGGAGGACTATATGGGATGCTGGGGATAGAATCCAAGCTGGGTGTGTACAAGGCAAATGCTGTACTTGCGGTACTATTGCCCTGGCTCCTTAAAATGATTATTAATTTAGGTGAGTATCTGCTTGTCTCAAGTTTACCATTTTCAAGAATTAAAAAAATACCTCCTTGGATGCAGGTGTAGCCTGTGGTCAGCTCTGCAAAGGTCAATGAAGCCCTAGAATCAGGAAACAGGTTTGTTTTGAGAGTCTGATTCTGGGGAAGCAAAGACTTAGAGCAGAGTGTCACTGCAAAGGCTGTGTGTTGTTCATGCTCGTTCCCATTCAAGCCAGCCTTCTGTGGACAGGGTCAAAGGCCATCTTATCTGTCTGCCTTTGGAACAACCAGTCTATCAGTAGGTCCCTCAGTGCTGGCCCTCTGCTCCAGTCTCCCACGGTGAGCAAGGCTGACCGGGACCTGCTGGAGTGCAGTGAGCTGGCTATTGTCCCTGTGCACACGTCAGGCAGCGTGATGACAAGACCTGCTCTGGGAAGCCCTGACATCATTCTTCTGCTATGACCACAGAGCTGACTCTGGGGACTGGCCCCTTGGGACCTTGGCCTGAGCTTTCGCTCTCCCTCTTGGAAGTGATTAGATGAATGAGTCAGTTGTACTTTTCTCCGCATAAACATTTAAAATTCCAAGATTAACACGAGATAAAGTGAGTCCTAGTTACCTTTTGCTAGGAGGCACACACAAAGGGCTGGAAATCATGAAGTGGAATGTGAAAATGGAACTCACTCGCTTATCTACTTGCAAACTGGAACAGTGCATACAAGGAGAGCTATTTTAATTCATGGATATCCTTCTGGAAAAGACTGAAGCAAAATTCCTTTCTTAAGGGAGAGGGGCTATGTGACAGTAGCTGTTGCCTGAATATGATATTTCAATACATTGGCGATGTCCCATCAGAAGTCCGATTGAAGTATAACAAGACCCATTACTCTGGACAGGATTGGATGCTTTTCTTATGGATATGAATGGCAGCGAATATTTAGAGGAACAACCATTCCATTTCTGCACACTCCTGGCATACTAGAGATTTGTCTTAACTTTTATCATATATCCTGATACTGGAGCCTTATAAGTGAGGAAGAACAGGGAAAGGCAGGGATGTATCTCCACAGATAACGCACTTGGCTTTTGCATGTGAGACACTTGGTTTGATCTTTGTCCTGACAAAAGAAATGAAAGAACACTGAAGGAGAGGCTTCCCTGAGATGTTCAGACAGAGCTCTCGAGATATATCACTTTGACATGTGTGTTATTTCAAGTTGAGGTCAAATTGAGGTGCATAAAAAAATTTTACCAGCCCTAACCTTCCTACTCAAATTAAAATTAGTGGTATTAGCCAGAATTGTTACTTTTTACTATGAATAATCTTTCTATTGGAAAATTGACAGATAAACATCTAATTACATCTGTTTTTTTTCCTTTTTTGGTCATTGGAATTACCTTTTCTTTGTCCTGTGAATCACTGTTTCTCTCCATAAAACCTGAGCCTGTCCCTTAGTTTATTCCTCAATTTCTCCTCACTGACATTGGAGTTCATGTTTATATAGATTTCCTGTACTGACTTAAATTTGTTTTGTATTAATACTTTTTGGTGTCAATTTGATTGTCCAACTTTCCTAAGATGAGGAAAACTTCCCTTCTATCCAATTTCCTCTACAATTAATGTGTATTCTACTTGTTCTTAAAGGTTATTCTCTTGTGATGCAACACCAGCTCTTACAGGCAATTCTCTAGGGCAGATTAGATCAAAAGGTATGGGAAGATTCCATTTCTCACTTTCCTTTTGAATAATTCCACCCTTTCTTTCATTCATTTTTGCTTTAGTAATGTGCAGTTTTTAATTTTTTTAAATGGAATCACTGTGAGATATAACTGTTTATGAAGTTGTCATGATTAGGTTTTAGTCATATAATGTTCCAACACCCATGCCTTCACCAATGTACACCACCCTTTCAAATATCTTAGACTTCTAAGGACATTCTATCTCTATGACCCCTGCAAGGCACATTTTTCCTACCTCTAAAGGATGCCCTTTAATCAATTCCATAGGGAATCACTTTAATAGGTAGCAAAAGTCAATTCCAAGACAATCATCTCCCTCCCTCTCTGTGCTCACTTTCCTCTTTACCACTCTCAAATCCCACAGGTTATTCTCTGATTCTCTCTTCATATTCCTTTTCTAGAATCTTTCTCAGGAAAATGTCTTTTATGTTTGTTTTTAGTGTGTTTAACTCCAAGGAGGCAATTTTTTTCTTTAAAAATCATTTCTTATCATTGAATAATAAAAAGTTATGGCAAAGGAAACCCTTCCTTCCTTCCTTCCTTCCTTCCTTCCTTCCTTCCTTCCTTCCTTCCTTCCTTCCTTCCTTCCTTCCTTCCTTCCTTCCTTCCTTCCTTCCTTCCTTCCTTCCTTCCTTCCTTCCTTCCTTCCTTCCTTCCTTCCTTCCTTCCTTCCTTCCTTCCTTCCTTCCTTCCTTCCTTCCTTCCTTCCTTCCTCCTCCTTCCTTCCTGCCTTCCTTCCTGCCTTCCTGCCTTCCTGCCTTCCTGCCTTCCTGCCCGCCTGCCCGCCTGCCTGCCTGCCCGCCCGCCTGCCTGCCTTCCCCTCCTTTCCTCCTTTCTTCCTTATCTCCTTTTATTTTTGGAAGGGGTGGTGTTCTTACCTTGCAGTTATCACGCTGGACTCCTGGCTCTGCATTTGGTTATCACTCGTAATGCTTCTATAAAATCTAGGTCAACTGTGTGCAAAGCAAACACCATACTCACTGTACTATCTCTTTGACCCCAAGTGTTGCTGTTAATGGTTGTGATAGTATCAGCTATAGTAAGAAATAAATATTTGGTCTTCCCACTTCTGGAATAGAGCTCCAAAACCTGTGATAAATATAGATGCCCTTTGTTATGTTAAAAAGTGAATCATAGACTATATCTAAGGGTGAATCTTAGACTATCTCTAAATGACATAGGTTGGCAGTAAAGTTAATCAAATGATTAGCATTGGAAACTCAGTCTTATCCCTGACTTGGAAAGAAAAGATGGAGTTTGTGTTTAATCACCAAGGGTCAATTATTTAATAAAGCATTTCTGTGGGATCTTACACTATTTTCCGGTGGAAAGAGTTAGAATTGAGTAAATTCTTCAATATTCTGCTGGTGATCACAAACTGTTTAGTGATACGAGACACTCCCCAAACCCCACTCACACTGTTGGAGCTGGATGCTCAGACCCCTTTGATGGTTTTTTGTGAAGGGGAAACAAGAAGCTGAGTCATCTACAGGATCCCTTGGGATTTGTCCATGATGAGTTTCAGCTTGCGACTATGGAAGCCAAAATTGGGAATTGTCTCTTCTTTCACATTATATCACTTTCCTCTGATGAGCCCATGTTTCTGCCACATAGATTCCATATAACTCTACCTGACTCACAAACTACACTTTCAGGCTGATTGTGCTGATGGGTTAATAGTACTTGAGAAGAGGGAGTGTGTGTATATATGGGGGAAGACTTGCTGTAGCCCTTTCACTGAGTGCAGCAGAATGTCTTCTAGGAATGAAACATTCTAGATTAGGGGCAGTTTTTTATGAAAAAAATACCCCTTCATGTGTTGGGAGAGGCTCTAGATTTTTCTATTGTAATGTTAGAGAATAAAATTTGAGGAAACAAAGAAAATGAATATTCTGACTAGAGGTTGGTAGAAACAGAAATAGTTGAAGAGGGATCTGGGAAAGGTAAACACATCTGTAAAGACGGTAGATAGAGGCGGAGAAATATACAGACTCCAGGAGAGTGACACACAGTTAACTGCAACCTGGTACAAAGCACAACCTCTTGAGAAGGAAAGAGGGCTTCATTAAAAGTGACAGACGGAAGGGCAGGTGCATCCTTATTGCCTTTTGGAATGTCTTCTCCAAGTGATCTCTCTACGGCTAGTCTCAGCAATTCCTTCTTCCCTTTGTCAATGTGACATGACATGTGATTCAGTCAACACTGATATAAAAGTTTTTATGCACACTGATTAATTGCTTCTGTTAAAGAGGCTGGCACAGAGATTGGTAACACACACTTAAGTCTCCATGACTAGTGCCCATTTTTGGACTTTCCTTGGATTAAGTTGACACTCATTGTCCATCTCTTTTTCTGGTCATTCCTTGTCTCTATCTGTGTGACATACTGTCTGTGATACGATCACTCTGCCTGTGTGAGAATCTAAATTTTATCCCTCTCCATTTTTATGCATCCCTCATTACCCCCAACTACTCTCTACTTGTGCTACTGTACTAATTTTACAGCACTTAAAATCTTTCATTAAAATCCCTAAGTATTTATTATGTTTTTATTCATGTATTTTCATCACTAGAATACATGCTCTGTTAAGTTAGAAATATTTGCATTTTATTCACTGACATATGTACTCAGAAAGTGTCTTTTGTATAGAAGTTATTTCAGAAATATTAAGTGAAGAAAAAATTAATGAAAGGGGAAATCTAATCTAATCCATTAATCTAAATCTTATCTAGTTAACTATCTGCACTAAAGTTTACTGAGGCTATACTCTGTTCTTAATTTTAGTTCAGTAAGACCCAGGTCCTACCAAATCATTGTCCCTGAGTTTCCTATGGGCCTTTCAAATCTAACAATTTGGATACATTCATCATCACTCCTCAAATCATCTCTTCTCCACCCCCTCATTTTCATAAGTGGCTTCTGTTTACAAGAGAGAAGAGAGAGAGAAGAGAGAGAAGAGAAAAAAGAGAAAATAAGAGGAGAGAGAGATAGAGATAGATATAGAAAGGAGAGAAAGAGAGAGAGTGAGAAGTCATCTTTGATTTATCCCTTTTACTAAAGTACACATTCTACTGGTCATCCAATCATGGACAATCCAAGAACTCTCAGATCCTTTTTCCATACTCAGAGTCATGACTCTTAGGTCAGGTTCTCATCAGCTCTTACCCAGCAAGTCCAGGAACTACAAATGGAGCTCACTGATTCTATTTGCCATCTCTTTAGTCTACTTCACAAGTCAATAAGGATTTTTCTGCATGCAAAATTCCCATCTTGTTCCTATAAAAACATGGCATTGACTTTAAAGAGCTCCTGACTATTTTATATTTTATTTTTCAAACTATGTTGTCTCTTATTGAGGAACTAGAAAAAAATGCTGAAGTTCATCTGCAAAATGAGAAATTTAAATCTCCCAATTGATATTAAGATACAATTGAAAACTTAATACTGCCTTTGTAACCTATGCATCTTTGTTCTGTCCTTACTATTCATCTTCAAAGCTCAATTAAGAAGTCAGTTAACAGGTCACATTTCCCAGGATCCCTGTTTAGGCACAGGCCTATATCATCCTATTATGATTTTTTAAAAACTTTATTTACTTAAGATTAGGGACTAGACAAGCTTGCCCACTCTCACCTCTTTTATTCAATATAATACTGGAAGTACTTGACATAGCAATCAGAGAAGAAAAGGACATTAAGGGCATCCAGACAGACAAGGTAGAAGTCAAGCTATCATTATCACAGATGACATATTATTATACCTAGAAAACCCTAAACTCTCTGCCAAAAACTCCTGGAAACAATAGATAATTATAGAAGAGTAGTAGCAGGGTAGAAAATCAATACCCAAAAAGTTGGTGGCCTTCCTATTTACAAATAATGAAAGAGAAGAAAGGGATATTAAGAAAACAATCTGATTTACTGATTGTGCCACAGAAAATCAAATACCTAGGAATCAGCTTAACCAAGTGTGTAAAGGACCTGTACGAAGAAAACTACAAGACACTGCTTCAAGAAATAAAAGAGGACACGAGGAAATGGAAACACATTTCCTGCTCATGGATGGGGAAAATCAATATTGTCAAAATGGTAATACTCCCTAGAGCTTTGTACAGATTCAATGTGGTCCCTATAAGGATACCCATGACATTCTTCAAAGAAATTGACCAAACGCTCCCGAAATTTGTATGGAATAATAAATGCCCACAGATAGGTAAAGCAATCCTTGGGAAGAAGAAGATGGGAGGCATCACCTTTCCCAACTTCAAACTGTACTACAAGGAAGTAGTAATTAAAAGAGCGTGGTATTAGAATAAAAACAGACCTGTAGACCTATATAATAGAGTTGAGTATCCTGACACCCATTCTCAAACACATGATCATTTAATCTTTGATAAAGGTGCAGAGTTCAAAATGGAGCAAGGAAAGTCTCTCCAACAAGTGGTGCTAAAAAAACTGGGCAAGTACATGTAAAAAAAAATGAATTTGGACCTGTCTAGCACCATGCTCAAAACAAGCAACTAGACTAATGAAGCAACTAGAAGCAAAGATAAATATATGGGACTATATGAAAAAGCTTCTGCACCTCAAAAGAAACAGTGACCAAGATACAAAGACAATCCACAGAATCACAATCACGATCTTCCCGTTGATCATCTATTTGCTAGAGCGGGCACCAGTAATATCTCCATATGTCCTGTCTCATGCCAGTAGAGCCAGGGGCATCGGCTTGCTACAGGAACATAAAGAGCCTCAAACCATTATATTAGGTCATGGGAATGACCTAATATAATTGTTACTGGAATTTGGCATATCAAATACAACAAGAGAAGCTTGCCAGGCTTGCCGAGCGGGAGGCAAACTCTTTTAAACACCTCCAAATAAAGCATGTATTGATGAGCCGGCCGCTTGTGGCTGTGCGAGCTGGGCTGTGATGGGCTGGTCTGCTGGGTGGAGTTCTGGTGAGAGGGAAGTCCAAATGTGGAAAATGGCGGCGCCTGTGGAGTGAGGGGGTGGTCTGGCTTGTTGTGAGGCTCTGCCGAGATGGTGGGCCAGGGCTAGAACCCGCCATGCCTCCCGACTGCCTCATGAACGGCTGTGCACAGGGAGAGCAAGGAACAGCTCTGCCCTATGTCTGAGAGTCTCTGGACCAGCATAGCTTGGGCCGGATTGAGGAAAAAGCTGCTGCAGGGTGGGTGTTGATGATCCGGGCTGTGATAAGCTGGTCTGCTGGGTGGAGTTCTGATGAGAGGGAAGTCCAAATGTGGAAAATGGCGGCGCCCGTGGAGTGAGGGGGGGGGGTGGTCTGGCTTGTTGTGAGGCTCTGCCAGGTGGTGGGCCAGGGCTAGAACCCGCCATGCCTCCCGACTGCCTCATGAACGGCTGTGCACAGGGAGAGCAAGGAACAGCTCTGCCCCATGCCTGAGAGTCTCTGGACCCAAAGAGACTTTCCCATCCACAGAATGGGAAAGAATATTCACCCAATACCCAACTGATAAGGGGTTGATATCTGGGATATATCAGGCACTGGTAGAACTTTACAAGAAGAAAATAGCCAACCCCATCAAAATATGGGGGAGAAGAAATGAACAGAAACTTCAACAAGGAAGAAATTCAAATGGCCAAAAGACATATGAAAAAATGCTCACCATCACTAATCAGCAGAGAGATGCAAATCAAAACAACAATGAGATATCACCTCACACCACAGAGACTGGCGCATATCCAAAAGAGCAAGAACAACAAAGTGCTGGCATGGATGCGGGGAAAAGGGGACTCTCATCCATTGTTGATGGGAATGTCGACTGGTACAGCCTTTTTGGAAAACAATATGAACATTACCACTCCTGGGAATATACTCTGGGAAGCCAAAAATACACAGCGGAAACACCATCGGCACTTTTATTTTCATAGCAGCACTATTCACAATAGCCAGAAGCTAGAAGCAAATGGAGTGCCCGAGAACTGATGACTGGATAAAGAAACTTTGGTACATCTACACAATGGAACACTATGCAGCTTTTAGGAAATATCAAGTTATGAAATTTGCCTATAAATGGATGGACATAGAGAGGATCACGTTGAGTGAAATTAGCTAGAAGGAAAAAAGATATAGAATGACTGCATTTATTTGCATATCTATCTATCTATCTATCTATCTATCTATCTATCTATCTATCTATCTATCTATCTATCTATCTATCTATCTATCTATCTATCTATCTATCTATCTATCTATCTATCTATCTATCTATCTATCTATCTATCTATCTATCTATCTATCTATCTATCTATCTATCTATCTGTCTGTCTGCCTGTCTGTCTGTCTGTCTGTCTGTCTATCTGTCTATCTATCTATCTATCTATATATATCTCTCTCTATCTATCATCTATCTATATATATTTATACGCTGGTTGACTTCGACTGAGAATGTGGAAAGATAGGTCTACAGCTGAATCTCAGCAAAACTATGTTCGTGAAAAATGAACTAGTTCCAGAGGCCCCATTCACTCTCAATGGAACAAACATCTCTGAACGCAGCAGTTTTGTGTACCTAGGTCGAGATGTCAACATGATGAACGACCTAAATCCTGAGCTGTGCAGGAGGAAGAGAGCAGCATGGAATGCCTTCAAAAGCATCGAATAAATAGCTAAAAAGACAAAGAACCTCCCGGCCCGGGCATATCTCTTTAACTCCACCATTCTCCCTGCATTAACTTATGCCTCAGAGACCTGGGCCCTATGAAAGCAGGATGAGAATGCTATTTGGGTCTCCTAAGGAGGAATCGAAAGAGCTATGCTTGGAATATCACGCCTCACTCAAGTGAAAGAAGGAATCTGGAGCTCCTCTGTTCCAGAATCAGGGACTCTGTCTCGTTTGCCAAGGCATCGAAAATCAGATGGGCTGGACATGTAATGCTATTTGGAGATGACCGGTGGACTAGAGCCATTACCGACTGGATCCCATGGGATGTCAAAAGATCATGTGGCCGCTCACCTACAAGATGGTCAGACTTCTTCGTCAAGCGGTTTGAGGCTCTTTGTACTCCTGAAGCATCCAGATGCCATTGGGCTACACTGGCATGTGATAGGGTCAAATGGAAATATTACTGGTGCCTGCTCGAGCAAATCGATGAATAATGGGATGTCAAGTGATCAAGTGATTATAATACCAGTATCCAAGGTCAGACAAAACATTGATCAGGAGGTCTTGTTTAAGGTGGAAATTATCACAAACGTGTGGGCGTTAGGAGGTCAGGTAAGAAAGAGAAGGGAGGACCGGAGTGATAGTCCAGCGGCTAGGGCAGTTTGCCTTGCATGCTGCTGGCCCATGCTGATCCGAATTTGATCTCTAGCATCCCATATGGCCCCCGAGCACCACCAGGAGTAATTCCTGGAGTGCAGAGCCAGGAGAAACCCCTGAGCATCGCCGGGTGTGACCCAAAGAAAGCAAAAAAAAAAAAAAGAGAGAAGGGAACAGTGTATAATAATTGTCGAAAAGTGTCTAATACCAACCTAGAATGGTGAATTAAGTACAGGCAAAAAGATATACATGATAACCTCTAAATGTACGTATTGCAACCCACAATGTGTATGAGATTGAAGAGAGGAAGAGAAAGAAAGAGAGGAGATAAAGAACCTGTCATAGAGGCCGGCTAGGGGGAGGGAGGGCGTTGGGGACATTGGTGGTGGGAAATGGGCACTGGTGGAGGGATGGGTGCTAGAATACTGTATGACCGAAACCCAAACATGAACAACTTTGTAATTGTATATCTCACGTTGGTATAATAAAATATTAAAAAACTTTATTTAATCACTGTGGATTACAAAATTATTCATAATTTGGTTTCAGGCATACAATATTCCAACACAATCATTTTATCAATGACAGTATCCCCGTTTCCCTCTCACTATCCTGCCTCTTTGAACAGCATCCACCCTCCCTTTTTTAAAATAACTTTGGCACTGTGATTTATGGCAATGTTATTGATAGGATTTCATGACCTTCAGCTATGCCTTTACATGGAAATATCATATGCTTTGAAACATTTCCTTTTCATGGTCTCCTTTCTTGTTGAAGTATGATATCTGTGAGGTAAGAATGGCATTTATTCACTAATACATCTGATATTTAATACATAATGTTTCAAAGGTTAAATTGACCTTGGAGAAGAGTGCTATGAGATAGCCATTATTGACAGTATTTCAGAGAGGAGCTTTAGATACACGCTGACACCAATAATAATGGCTTTGGGAAGAAAGGCAAAGTCTGGTGTCAAAATCCAGGTAGATCCTACATCTCCTGCTCTCCTGCCTTTAAGCCGCTTTCCACTTCCTGTCCATGTCTTTTCAATATAAACCTTGTCCTTTTTATCTATTTTTACCTGCTTTATGCCTTTGTGCTTTTTAATTCCTCACCAGAATGAGTGTTTTTTTAAGTTTTCCTCTGCCTTTTCTCTCTCTCCTGAAACTGAGTCCAGTTAATATTCCTGCTGTCAACTCTTCTCATAAAGATCTTACTACTTAACACCATGACTAAAATCAAACTTAAACAAAAAGAAAAGAAACCAAGAAAAGTTTTGAGTAAGTTCTCAAACAACGTCTCTGCAGCAGCAATCAATGAAAAAAGATCGACTTTTCACAAGTGCAATAAAGAAGAGAAAAGGAAGGATCAAAATACACAATTTGCTATGAGAGCTAGAGTATAACATTTGCTTCAGAAGATCTGAGAATGATGATAAGCAAGCACTTTAACAACCTGAAGCTAATAGCTAAAACAGAGGAGAATATCTAGAATTTCTAGAAATATGTGAATTGTTCAAAAATGCCACCTGGAGAAATTTAAATAAACAAATAAACATGAACAAAATAAAAAGTTATTAAAGAACAGCCAGTAAGAGAGCTCCTGAGTCCCTATTGTTTTATGAGCAATATTTTCAATCCTATTTGTTGTGGTCATATTTATATAGTTCCTGTATATAGAAAAATAGGGAACATATTATTAGAACACATAATCATTCATAGTTTTAATATTCAAATATAAAATGACAGACAGTACAACATTGTGAGCATTTAGTAAAGACTATTCATATTCAACATTTTTTTCTTTACCATAGACATATTGCTGATAATTCAGCTAGAAAATATCTTTCCTAGCCATATATAAAGTTTCCACAGTGGAATGAGAATGGAATTGAATTTTCCCTTTAGATAAATGCTGTTTTGAATTATGTGGATGAGTCTTTTTTTTTTGATCTGCTTATTCTTTTCCTTCCTATTTTTTTGAGGCACTGGGATTTATAAGTTGTTAATAGTAGAGTGTCAGGCATACATTGTTCTGACTCCACATTCAAACAGTGTTGGCATCCCTCCATCAATATCTCAAGTTCTGTCCCATTCACTGTCTCTCGTGTCAAACTTAATTTAAAATATCTCTTACATTTATTTACTAGGGAATATACCTTGTGGTGTTTATCAGCTATTCTTGGCTCTGGGCTCAGGAGTGGCCTCTAGTCATTATTGGGGTGGTGCCAGGGATGCCAACTGGTATAGTTACATGCAAGGTAAGTGCCTAACCTCCTGTACTACATTAAGCATGGAAAACTCACTTTAGCTTTTTTTTTTTGGGGGGGTCACACCTGGCCATATCTTGTCATGCAAGTTAGGAGTTTTTCTGCCATCCTGGGTGCCCTGGACCCTGCTCAACCAAGTCCCCAGGTATGAGACTAGAGCATTAAGGTCCTGCCTAGGACCCTGCCTCTAGGAGCCATCATGTATGCCCAGACACATCAGCGATTCTGTGAAGTATGCTCCACTAATGCAATTGTAGAATACTTCACTCATTCATATCTCATGGGGAACATACATTGACCACCCTAGCTTCAGTCACTTACTCACATAATACACATGAAGGCAGTAAGGAACTAAATTACAGTTATGATAGTGGCAGCATCATTGACCCTGAAAGCTTTCTTGGAACCAGTGCATGAAACTCCAAAATGCTGGATGGTTACAATACACTTGATCAAAATAGCTCTAACAGGGAATGAATAGAGCTAAATTGCTCCCCATTGATGGTCACTCCAGAGATCTCTACATTACTGGGGAGGTGTGAACAGTGAATTTGATAGACTAACCTCAGATCACAACACGTACAATGGGAAAGCAGCACAGAACTCCACCACCTTTAGTGAGTGAAGATAACAGCCCTGAAGACTCAACTGGTGCTAACAGGCTAGTAAGTAACCTTCTAGATAAGGACTTTAAAGAGGAAATTTTGAGAATCTTCAATGAGATTACAGAAACATTGGTCAGTGGGTCAATAAAACATAAAAAAAACTAGAATAAGTTGTGAAAGAACTAAAGATTTTGGTAGGTGAAATGAAATATTCAATGGAAAATCTTAGTAGCAGAGTTACAACAGCTGAGTTCAAAGATGAGATGCAGAGAACCTCTAGAAAATAGTAGAAGATGGGTAAAATCCTAAAAATAAATCATCAGTAGATTAGAGAACCTGGGGATGAATACAAGAAGAAAAACATAAGAATTATTGGTATTCCAGAAGTAAAGGAAGGCAATTCTGACGACAGAGCAACAGACCAAACAAACACACAAACTCATAACTGAGAAGTATACAGAGATGAAACGTGCATCACCCAGATTGAAGAGGTCCAAAGGGTACACATTAAAAGAAATCCAAATAAAAAACACTTCAAGACATCTTCTAATCAAAATGACAGAAGCCAAAGATATGAAATAAGTATCAAAAGCTCAAGGTCAAGGGAAGGAGTTTATATACACAGAAGTATCCTTATTATTCAAAGAGATTTATCAAATGAGATTTTGTGGGTCCAAAGACAATGGTGGGATAGAGATGTAAAACAATTAATGAAATGAACACCTCACCAAGAATATTTAATGAAATGAACACCTCACCAATCAAATATTATTCAAATTTGAAGGAATAGTATAGAACCATGGATCAACAATAGTTCACAAAATTTGTAGACTCAAAACCAACATTTTTTTTAAGATGTTAAAGATGTTTATGTTTTGCTTTGGCGATACAATGTTCTAGCACCCCACCCTGCACCAGTGCCCATTTTCCACCACCAAAGTCCCCAATTCCATCACCCCTCCAATAGCCTGCATAGCAGGTAATTTATCTATTTTTTCTCTTTCTCTTTCTCTCTCTCTTTTTCTATCTCTATCTCTCACTCTTCCTTTCTTACACAATGTGCATTGTAATACATACATTTAGAGTTTAGCATTTGTATGTTTTTGCCTATATTCATGTCCATTCTATGCTAGTATCACCATGTTTAAAGATTATTAGCACACTGTGACCCTCTCTGTCTTACCTGACTTGGACTCAGACACATTTGTGGTAAATTCAACCTACTGAAAAGACTCTCTGGCCCATCTTTTGCCTGACCTAGGATATTGGTATCATAATGTGGGTATACATATACATACATACATACATACATAACATTCATACATACACACTCACATACATACATACATACATACATACATACATACATACATACATACCTATATACATATATTGCCACTGCTGTGCTGCTCGGTCCCACATGGAAGTAGTCCATGGAGTTCCTGACATCAGTAAATGGCTCCGCCAGTCCCTGGCTGAATCCAACATAGCTCCAAGGGTTCGATCACATGTGTGTGTGTGGGGGCCAGACTTGGAGTGTAATTTGGGCACCTCCTCCCATTCCTAAACCTCCATGTTGGTGGGCATGGCTGTGAGCTCCCAACCACCAGAGCAAACAAACCTGGAATAGAGACATTCCAGACCCATAGCTGTGTCGGTGTGTGGCCACGGAGTGACAGTCCTAGCTAATACTGGAAGTTAGGACCATGTCATTCCCAGGATCATTCACATTTATACATTTTGTACAGTTCTAGGCAGGTTCTAACCATGGCCCATCATCCCAGTGAGCCCAGCAAGAAGCCAAATGAACCCCCCACACCATGAGGGCAGGCATTCCAACATCCGGACTCCACAGCTCCTCAGAGCTCTACCCAATCAAAACCAACTTTTTAAGAAGAACTGAAGAATCTTTTTTAAGGCAAAAAATCATATAAAACACACTCTAGAGTCCAGTCCATGTCTAAAGGGTGAGGCCACCTAATCCTAACAATCAGAGTGGAAGACAAAGTCATATGAGAGGAAATGATAGTGTTTAACACAAGGGGAAATAAGTCAAATCGAAGAGCAGCAGCATCACCACCCAGAGCCACAGTCCAAGGAGAGTAGAGGGCAGAAAGGGCAGGAAACAATTTAGAGGCTCTCTGTGAGAGGGAGGGAACACATCTGAGTGTCCTGCAGAGGTCACTCCCCCCCCCATTGGGGCCATGTCCTTAGCCTAGAGAAGCCTCATGCCTAGCTCCAATGACAGAAGTCTGCTGGGGAGAGAGGAGGCTGAACTCCATTCCTTGATATTGTCGGGAACCCAGCCTATCCCCAACATCTGGCATCCCTTCTGGATAGATCAACTAGATTGAAACTTAACAAGGAAACAGAAGTTGTTGGAAGAAATAGAACAGAGGGTCTTTTATCTCTGCAAAGTTGAACACAATTTTTCTCCAATGCGATTGAGACATTCTCCAAAACAGACCCCAAAACTTACCTTCATAAGGTTGAGAGGATGGGAATTCTATCAACTATCTTCTCAGACCATGAGACAATGAAAAGAGAAGTTAATCACAAACAGAAATGGAGAAAAACCTCAAACACCTGAAAATTAAATAGCTCACTAACAAACAACCAATGTCAAAGAGGAAATCAGGAGGAAATAAAAAGTTGCCTGGAATCAAAGGCGAATGACAATAGTTACCAGAAACTTGTGGAACACAGAAAAATTGGCATTAAGAGGATAGTTCATAGCAATGCAAACATATATAAGCAAGAAAGGCCAACATAAATAAGTTCATCACAAGTTTAAGAAACTAAAAAGGGGGCTGGAGTGATAGCACAGTGGGTAGGGCATTTGCCTTGCATGTGGCCAACCCGAGTTCGATCCCTGGCATCCCATATGCTCCCCAGAGCACTACCAGGAGTAATTCCTGAGTGTAGAGCCAAAAAGTAACCCCTGAGCATTGTTGGGTGTGACTCAAAAAAGCAAAAAAAAAAAATTAAAAAAAGAAACTAAAAAGGACCAATGGTAGGTTGAAGGAATGCAGTAAATGTAGAGCAAAAAAAATTTTACCACAAGCTCACTGAAACTATCAGACTCAATGAAGAAAAACTGAAAGCCTTTTCTCTACAATCAGGCACAATCCCAAAGAATTTTGAAAAATTAACTAAACCAAAAATTGGTTCTTTGAAAATAAAGAAGCAAACAAGACTGACAAACTGCTAGCAAGACTCATCAAGGAAGGGAGATGAATCCAATAAACTTAATTAAAAATGAAAGGGAAGATGTCACAATGCAGATACCAAAAAAAAAAAACTAAAGAATCATCAGGGATTTACTTTGAGTATCCTTATGCCATGAAATGAAAGAGAGAAACCTGAAGAAATGGATACATTTTTTGACTGCTTATAACCTCCCAGGGATGAATCAAGCAGATACAGGACACTTTTTTTTTTTTTTAAATTTGGGGCCACAACCAGAAGCACTCAGGGCTTATTCCTGGCTTTGCACTTAGAGGATCATTCCTGGCGGGACTCATGGAACCATATGGGGTGTCAGGGATTGCATTCCAGATTGACTGACTTCAAGACAAGCACTCTGCCTACTGTATTATCTTTCAAGCTCTGATACAGAACACCTGACCAGACAAATTATTGAGGCAATCAAAATGGCAATAAATACTATCCTCCAAACAAAAGCCCAGGCTTGAATGGATTTATTAGTGAGTTCTTTGAAACTTTTAAAGAAGAACTAATGCCTATCTTTTTTCAGGTTCTTTCAGGAAATCAAAGATAAATAACACGCCCAATTTCCATGAAGCAAATATTACCTTCATACCAAAATCAGTCAGATGTACAGAAAAGGAAAACAATAGATCTATATCCTTGTGTTAAGTGCAAAGACCCTTAACAAATGTTAGCATATATAAAAGATCATACTCCATGAACAAGGGGGCTCATCCCAAGAATGCAATTGTACTTTAACATAGGCAAGTCAATCAATTTAATATACCATATCAATACATAGAAAAATAAAACAATGTGATCATCAATGTATGCAAAGAAAGCATTTGCCAAGATCCAACACACATTTATGATAAAAATGCTCACTCAACAAAATAGAAGTTGAAGGAAACTTCCTCAACATATTAAAGCCATTTATACAAGCCTATAGCAAACATCATACTCAATGGTGAAAGCCTTATAACCTTTCCTCTAAGATCAGGCACAAGACAAGGATGCCCTCTGCACCACTACTCTTCCAAATAGTAATGGAATAGTAATGGAAGTGCTTGCCATAGATATTTGGTGAAAATGAGGTATTAAAGGCACGTGGATAGTAAAGAAAGAAGTCAATCTGTATTTGTGAATGCCATGCTATTATACTTAGAAAGCCCCAAAGACTACAAGTCTCTTAGAGGGACTGGAGTGATAATACAGCAAGTAAGGTGCTTACTTATCTTGTATAAATTTGACCCAGGTTCAATATTTGGCTTCTCATTTTATGGTCCCTGGATCCCTACTAGGAATACAGAGCCAGGAGTAACCCCTGAGCACCACTGGCTATGGCATACACACACACAAATACACACACACACACACACAAGAGCTCCTAGAAAATGGTAAAATTGTTTAGTAAAATGGGAGGCTAAAAATGCAAAAAATTATTGCTTTCAATATGCAAATAATAAAATAGAAGCACAATCAATGAAAATAATGATTTCTTTAACAATTGTGAATCAGAAAATTTAAAACACATTAGAAAAAAGCTTAGCCAAAGAGGTGAAAGACCAATCAAAGAAAATTACAAAACACTGCTGAAAAGCAAAAGCAGAATTGAGGAAATGAAAACACATCCCATATGTCAATACTGCCCAAAGCATTATACAACACTTGTATCACTTGTTTCACTTGTTTTCCCATTGATCATCGATTTGCTCAAGTGGGCACCAGTAATGTTTCCATTCACTGGGAATGAGGTCCATTATTGTTACTGTTTTTGGCATATCAAATACGCCATGGGTAGCTTGCCAGGCTCTGCAGTGGCTCTGGGTTCATCCCAGGGGGCCCAGTCTTATTCTATGTCAGAACATCAACCATCCAGGGCCCACGGGGCAGAGAAGAGCCCTGGGTCTAGCCAAGCCTGTCTCCTGTCTGCCACCTGTCAATGCAGCTGGGCACTGCAGCCACACCTGCAACACCTCGAGGGGGCCCATATTGGCGGCCCTCAAGGTGGTGGGGGTTCCTCTGTCTTCTTGCAAAGCTCTGCTGGGATGATGGGCCAGGGCTAGATCCCACCTTCCCTCCTAGGCACCTCATGATCAACTGGGCACAAGGAGAGCCGGTAGCAGCTCTGCCCCTGTATCTGAGTCTCTGGATCAGGCATTCCTGGGCTTTTATACAGTATGTATTTTTATTAGTTTGTAGTAATACACTTTTCATATTACAAAAGCAATTTAGTGGAAGAATCTTCTGATACTTGAGTATCAGAAATAACAAATAACTATACATAAAGTCATTTTGATAACAAAAAAGTTCAACAATTTTTTTCTTACAGGTGGACATTGAAGTGGATTTAATTCGGTTAAATATATTTAACATATAATAAAATTAATTTAAATGAGATTTAGGAAACCATACATATTATTTTGTATGTTATATAAATCTACATATGATATAATTTTTGTGTATGTGTGGTAGAACGGGTCATATCCAGGTTCTCACACATACAAGGCAAGTGTTCAACCTCTGAGCTACATCTTTGACCATGATGTATTGGTATCTCTAAAATATACTATGTTCTGGGCCACCTGCCTCGGGTGTTGCGGTGTGGCTGCAGTGCCCTGCGCTTGGCGGTGGCGACAGGAGATAGGCTTGTCTACACCCCCAGGGGCTCTGACCTGTGGGCCCTGGATGGTGGATGGTCTGACATAGGAAGAACAGTGTGCAGCTACGCAAGGACTTGGATAATGAAGTAGGCTGGGACAGGTCCTTCCCAGGATCTTTCACATCTGTACAACATAATGATCATTGTAGTGTAACAAACTGGGGAGGTTGGATGGGGAATTAGGAACTAAAGTCACATTAGAAATCCTGCTGAGGCTGGGGAGGGCTGGACTCGCTCCCGGGCCCAGTGAATATGGGACCCCGGAGGGCAGACAGGGTTTTGGGAGTGGGCCCGTCCCTCTGGGGGTCCCGGAAGCAGCGGATGAGACTGCCTTCACCTGGCCCATTTCGCTGTCCGGATGCTGGGACTGCCTCACGACCAGATTAACAGGCAAAACCAGTCGAGCCAAGTAGGCGCCCGGGCTGTGTCGATGGAGTCAGGGTGGCCTCATTTGCGGCCTGGTGGCCCACCCAGGAGCTGCCCGGGGCCCGTGGGCTCAAAACGGCTGGGGGCTGGCGGCCGGCGGTGGGCCCCAGGGGGCAGGCGGGTTTGGGGGGGGCCCGTCACCTCTGGGGGGTCCGGAAGCAGCTGGATGGACCGCCCATCACATAGCCACCATTTCGCTGTCCGGGCGCTGGGAAACTGCCTCCGACCAGATTAACAGAACAAAACCAGTCGAGCCCAGGTGGCAGGCCGGGGGGTGGGTTAGGGTGCTCCTCCTTTGTGGCCTGGTGGCCCGCCAGGGCTGCTGCGGCTCAGGGGGCTGGGGGATGGCTGGGCCACGCGAGAGGGTGGGGTCCGGGGGGGCGGGTTTGGATGTTGGCCCATCGCCTCTGGGGTCCGGGCAGCGGATGACGCCCATACTGCCATTCGCGTCGCGCTGGGAACTGCCTCAAGACCAGATCAACAGGCAAACAGTTCGAGCCCGTGGCGGCTCCCAAACGGGATACTGGATTCGTCGTGGAGTCGGGTGGTCTTCCCTCTCCTTGGGGCCTGGGCCCGCCAGGGCGCCCGGCAGCTGCAGAGCTCAAGTGGCTGGGGGAGCTGGACTGGGCTCGCCGGCCAGTGCGTGGGATCCGGGGGGCGTGGTTTTGGGTGTTGGCCCACCGCCTCTGGGGGGTCGGCGCCGATGAACTCGCCCATCAACTAGCCACCATTCGCTGTCCGGATGCTGGGAAACTGCCTCAAGACCAGATCAGAAACAGTCGAGCCCAGGTGGCGGCTCAGTGGGATCCTGGGAGTCGCGTGGAGTCGGGTCGGTCCCCTCATTTGTGGGCCTGGTGGCCGCCAGGGCTGCCTGGTAAGGGTGGGGGCTGGCTGGCCGCCGGGCGTGCGTGGGTCGGGGGGGTGGGTTTTGGGTGTTGGCCCATCGCCTGGGGGTCCCGACAGCCGTGCCGCACACCGCCTTTCGCTGTCCGGATGCTGGGACTGCCTCATGACCAGATCACAGGAAAACCAGTTGGCCCAGTGGCGGCCGCGGGGTTAGAAATTGTTATGCATGTATTCCCACGAAGAGCGGAAAGTTTGGTGGGAGGGAGATATAAAGGGAAAGAATGACCTACAGAATCTCTTGAGATGCGGGAGGGGGGGGAGGTGGGGACTGGTGATGGGAGTGGGTTTGGTTGGAGGGATGCGTGTTGGAACACTGTAGAACCAAAACTCTACATGGCATCTTCAATTGTATGTCTAAAATGGTGTAATAATATTTGGGGGAAAATAATAAAATTAAATAAAAGTTTTAAAATCTAAATATACTATGTTGATAATATATAATTTACACACATTTATGTTTTTAACTGTAAATATATTTTTAGAATTTAAATACATAGTTATGTAATGTATGCTATTAATATATTGCCTATAATTAAAATGATATTTCTTAACTTATATACTTTTATAGTGTTCATATGTGTATTTGTTTTTGTGCTATACCCAGCAGTGCTCAGGGTTGCCCTGGTAACATATGGTGCCAGAGATTGAGCATGGGGCTTTCTCATGAAAAGTATGCAGTCTAATAATTTGAGTGTCTCTTGGTCTAATAATAACATAATGCATTAATGAAACCAAGATGCTGTTTTTCGTATATTAACCATCAAGTAAAAAAAAATTAAGAGAGAAGAAAACAAATTTCAGTTTGTAGTTGATATACTTTCATATATGGTCAATTTAAGATGACTTAAAATTATTTGAATTAGTAGGTAATATTCAAAATACACTTACAAAATAAATGTGTAAAAGCATTGTGAGAATGGTTTATATCACTTTGCCTAAACGTATAGAAATAAAAGGAATTGGAAAAATTAATAATTTAAATATGAATTTATATGAATTAACTTATAAATTCTCTGAAATAACAAAATTCTACAGGATTTAAGTTGGCATATTATAAACTATTTATTTTATTTTGTTTTTGTGTTTGGGTCATATCCAGCAATGCTCAGGGGTTACTCCTGGCACTACACTTAAGAATTACTCCTGGCAGTGCTCGGGGGAACCATATGGGATGCCGGGGATTGAACCTGGGTCGGCCTCATGCAAGACAAATGCTCTCCCTGCTGTACTATCACTCCAGTGCCGTAATAACAAACTATTTTTTAAATATCACCCCTACTTACTTATGAGAATAATTAAGAAATACTGGAATAACTATAACAATGTTGAGTAATATATGAGGATAAATGTTGAAACAAATTATAAAATGCATAAATAAATCTACAGAGAAAAGGACTGGTACTGTAGTTCAGTGGTCGAATGCCTGCCTTGTATACCTGGGGTTTGATTTCAGTAAAACACACACAAATACATACACAACTTGTGGAAAAGTGTTAGAGCTTTATCTGTGACAAAAGTACAGAGCTATGGAACATGCCTTACATGCAGCTGACCCTGGTTTGGTCCCTGACACTGCATATGGACCCTAAATACTGCCAGGAGTGATCTTTTAGCATAAAGACAAAAGAAACACTTAGGCACCTCTGGGTCCCCCAGACACCACCTAAACCAAACACCACCTATAAAGCACCCTATAGTTATATTAGTTTCTTCAGTAAGGAATGAGATATAAAAGTTAATTTATATATGAGAGCTTGTTTGGAGGTTCTTTTGAGGCTCTTCCTGTCCCTGAAGCAAACAGATGCCCTTGTGTATATATATATATATATATATATATCCATATATATATACATATATATATATATGAGAATAATAACTCCAGGTGAATAATCTCCTGCCTTGTAAAAGTATGGTTGTGAATTCAATTCCAGCTATTGAGCATATATGCTGAACGTGGTCCCAAAGGCTCTGCTAATTGGTACCCTAGCACTGCAAATAGAGTGTGATTACTGGCACTCTGGGGCCAGGCGTGTATAGGTACTGCAACTAAAGTGCAGGATTTGTGCAGAGCACAAAAAAAGACATGTGACTTTGCCTTTAACATGTGTGAATGCCACAGTGATCCCTGGTAAGCACTACAGAGTGTACACAAGCACTACAATAAAAGGAGATCATTGTACAAGTACCACAACTAAAAGTGTTTGGACCCCTGACAAGAACTCTACAACCAACATTGTAAACACTATAAGAAAGCACACGTGTGGCTGCCCCTGCTCACTGCAAAGTAACAGCACAAAAGACACTACGGACAAAATCAAAAGACAAAGAACAAACTGGTAAAAGGATGTGTAGTATTTCTAGGATGAGAGATTAGCATTCTTTTTCTATAAATAGCTTTTACAAAGTCATAGGAGTGAAGCTGCTTGGTATGAAAAAGAGGCATAGTGATGAAAAATGGAATAACCCCATGAAAAACTATGATCTCACTACAAACCCGAGAATTAAAATTATAGTAGGATGTTATTCCAGGTAGAGACCGGGCGGCTGCTCTGGCTCTGCCGCGCTCGGGCCCGGGGGGTGGCAGGTTCTAGCCTGGTCTGCCCCCCAGGGCCTCAGCGCCCTCTCCTGGGCCGCCTTTTCATCTGGACTTCCTCTCATCAGAACTCCCCCAGCAGTTCATCAATAAAGCTGGATTTTGAGATGCTACAAGAGTAGCTACCCCGGCAGGCTGGCAGCTCGGTGTCGTTTTGTTGCCTCCAGTCATTATAGCCTCGTCCCTGCCGTGGTGGTTTGGGCTCTTTTGTCCTGCGCTGGCGGTGCCCCTGGGCTCTCTTGCTGAGCGGACTGGAGTGTTCTGGGCCCGCTGGCACGTGATGAGGGAGCGTGCAGGCGTATTCCAGGTTATGAAAATCAACAATAAATTTGCATGCATGGAACAAATTATTTTAAAGAACAATGATAAAAACTTTGTAAAACAAACAAAAGAAATAATGAGATGTCTAATATAAATTAGACATTTAATTTTACTTTCCTATATCTCATTACACAAAAATAAAAAAAGTACACTGCTGAGAAGGCTAGTCCAAGTTCAAAGACTCCAGATGCTGAGCACATAATGAGAGTGAAAAGGTATAAAGATTTATGAAAGATGAGATAAAAGGTGAGTGTATTGTCTATCTCAGAGTTGCCACTTTTATATTTAAATGTTCCAAGTAAAAAAATTATATGGCTTTGAATGACTAGACAAAAAGAAAGATTTTTAAAATGTAGCTAAACTTATTTTCATAGCAGCACTATTCACAATAGCCAGAATCTGGAAACAACCAGAGTGCCAGAGAACAAATGACTATATAAAAGAAACTGAAACTGTGGTACATCTACACAATGGAGTACTATGCAGCTGTTAGGAAAAATGACGTTATGAAATTTGCCTATAAATGGATGGATATGGAGAGGGTCATGTTGAGTGAAATTAGCCAGAAGGAAAAAGACAGATATAGAATGACTGCATTTATTTGCATGGTGTATATATATATATATATATATATAAACATATATATACACATACATATATATATTTATATAGTATGATATCAATATCCAAGGTCAGGCAAAACATGGACCAGGAGGCCTTGTCAATAGATGGAATCAACCACAAATGCGTGGGAGTCAGAGGTTAGGTAAGACAGAGAAGTGTGCTAACAATCGTTGAAAATGATACCAACCTAGAACTGAGCACTGAATATAGGCAAAGGGATACACATGATAAACTCTAAATGTATGTATTGCAATCCACAATGTATAAGAGAAGGGAGAGAGAGAAAGAGAGAAAGACAGAGAGAGAGAGTGAGAGAAAAGAGATAAAAAAAAAACCTACCATAGAGGCAGGCCTGGGGGGAGGGAATCGGGGACATTGGTGGTGGGAAATGGGCACTGGTGGAGGGATGGGTGCTGGAACACTGTATAACCGAAACCAAAACATGAACATCTTTGTAATTGTATATCTCACAGTGGTGTAATAAAACATAAAATAAATAAATAAATAAATAAAAATAAAAAGTCAAAGATTAATAATGGACTATTTTAAGGTATGCACTTTGCCACTTACCTGTAACATTCACCAAACTTGGTGTTTGTTAAAATACCTTTAATTCTTATTAATACATAAGATTATGTATTAATTATGTATAATTAATAGCTTAATTCTTGATAATGCATAAAAACATTTAAATACATAATAAACATTAAATATCAACAATTTTTGGGCATAATTAAAAATATAACTGGGAATGCTAACTTCCTCTTTTTCCCCCCATTCAACCTTAGTTTCCCCAGATTTTACCCTAACATGTCTATAAATTAATCCAGCATGTTCAGTTTTTTAAAGTACTTTTGTTCCAATTGTTTAAAAAATTTACAAAATGCCTTTTTATTTGTGTATTACAGAACTGAACTTTTGTACTTACTCTTCAATACTGTATTAAATAAGGGTGTTGTCAGAATTTGCAAATTACTATACAACCTGAACTTCACTCTCAGGAGTCTATGAGTTAGTCTGGTGGTTACTGGTATCTCCATTACAGAGAGGTAGTTTGCGGAAATTTTAGGACAGAGACTATTTAGACTTCAGGCATTCTTAGGTCCCTAATTCATTAGGGTCCCTAATGACTCATTTTCTTTAAAAGAGACAGATTAAGGAGGAATACAAGTCATTAGATGATAAGATCTTATGGATACTGTAATGAAGACATTTGAAAGATTACATTAAATCAGGATCTCAACCAGCTCACAACCCCTATTTTTTCTGAGGGGGCATACCAGTGGCTAAAAGGCTACTGTTGGTTGTATGTGGATTTATAGCAGAAGTAGAATTTGGATTGCACTCAGGGCTCTACATGCAAAGCATATACTCAGCTTTTTGACTTAATTCCCTAGCATCCGTATTGGTTATTGTTAAGCCGATGTGAAATTATAAGTGGGTGAGAGTTTCTTCCTCGCTCCCAAAACCTTTTGTAATAAAGAATAGCCCGAAACAGTCTCCTATAGCATGACTTCAGCCTTGTGTGGCTCAGTCCAGGCACCCAGCGCACCTCAGAGCTTTGCGACCTTCAGAGTGAAGAGAATAGAGAGACGCATCTGTGGTCTAGCTACCTTTTATGGCCTCTTTCACAGCTGAATCGACAGGAAGTATATTCTTCTCCACCAGCTCCAGTGGCCCTGGCCGCAGAGCGATTTTTTCATTGAGGCCATCTGCAAGGCGCGCTCTTTTCAGCTTCATCTGAGCGGTTGAAACGGTCCTCTCTGAAGTGGAGGCTAGAGGGTTGAAGTTAAAAGGATTACTTCTAGAATTTGATACTGTTTTTTTTCTTCCTTTCTGTTTTTGCCTTTTAACCAAAACATTGTGTCACATTGCGCTCTACCATCCTAATAAATTTTCAATGCAGCCATCAGCATTACACATGGATTACCAGCAAAGACTAGACACTTCCTAATAAAGGCATCCAGAATAGTTAGAGAAACTTGCTCTGAGAGGATTTTTGAAAAAAAAGTGTAATTTGCCTATTCTATAAGCAAGCAGTTCAAGGACCAGGATTCCTATTTACCCTAAGCTACAGAATTTAAATGTACATCCTGTTTGTACTGGTCATGCAGGAAATATTATTTATTATAATTAGTTTTAGTAGTATGACTTCTTAAGCATTTTAGACTTGTCGATATTGTGATACCGATACAAACACCCAGTGTTAATTGTAGAAGAAAAAAATTTCTTTAATGTAATTATTTAACAAAATAGATTAAAAAATTTAATATTTAATATAAACAGGCAGTTTCTCATCATTTGGAGGGTGAGAAAAATCACAGAACCCCAACTCATTGGAATTCTTTCTCTTTCAGTTGAACTCCGACTCACTTTTTTTTTAATTAAACATTTTATTATACCACCGTGAGATATACAATTACAACGTTGTTCATGTTTGGAGGTTTCGGTCACATAGTCTTCCAGCACCCGCCTCCACCAGTGCCCATTTCCCACCACCAATGTCCCTAATTCCCTCCCCCATCCCATAGCCTGCCTAAATGGCAGGTTCTTTATCTTTTTTCTTTCTCCCTCTCTCTCCCTTCCTTCTCCTACACATTGTGGGTTGCACTACATACACTTGGAAGCCATCATGCGCATTTTTTGCCTGTATTTAATGCTCAGTTCTATGTTGGTATCAGCCCTTTCGACATTTATTCACACACGTTCCCTTCTCTGTCTGACTCACTTTTGAGTCACTTTTGAATCTAATCAACCAGTTATTGTTCAAGGTAGGACCATTTAGAATCTGTAAGAGCTTATAGTTTCACTCTTAATTTTGAAAATTTAGCTGAGATATTTACAGGCAAGCATTCCACTCCCATTTTTATTACTATTAATCCACTAACCTAATTTTGAGTTTGATTTTACATCGCACCAGAGAAGTCTAGGAATTTCTTATTGTTGCAATATGGTCTTTAAGATGTGCCTCCCAAAAAATTTGGGGAAGGGTGATTCGGGGTGAGACAGCTGAGTGAAAAGAAGGCATCAATACCATAAATGAAAAATGTGGAATGCCCAAATGTCCAAAAAAGGAATGTCCATAGCCTAAATCATCTCCAACGTCCTCTCAAGGGCTTCCTGCAGAGTCCCCTGACTCAGTGATCTTCCTGATTCACCCTACACAATACAGGTTTGATCTTCATAAAACGCCTCCTATACATTCCTGTTGCTTTGTTTTTGTTTTCTTTTAATGCGATGTATATGATGTGTTGAATCAAAGGTTTCACACATCAAGACAAACACTTTATAACCCTGGGCCACCACTTGGTTGCATTTCCAGGATTTGTATCTTGCATATCCATCCAAGTTTCTCAATTCAGTTTTGAATAAATTGCCACAAATTAAATCCCCATTTCTCTGAGAATTGAGGCTATTGTAAGCTATCACTTCAGAGAGCTTGTTCTTTTCACTTCTCAGCTGTCTTACCCCAAAATCACCCTCCCCCAACTTAGTTATCTCTGTAGTTTTGCTTCCTTAGCTAGACTGCAGTTTTGTTAACCTCGTCCCCCATGAACCTTCTATCCTTTATGTTCTCAGTATAAAATCTGACTATTCTCCCTCTTCTATATCAGTTCTAACTAAGCATTAGCTCTTACATTGGTGCTTCTGACATTAGAGACAATGAATCGTCGGTGAGGACAGGGACTAATTCTGTAGCTAACAGACATTCTAGGTAACTAATTTCTATTTTCTTGAGAAGAGATATAGCAAATTGAACTAAGGGCTGCTAGGAGTCATGGCCTCATTCCAACTGAAGATGGTAATTATTAATTTTTGTAATGCTTTTTAAAATTATAGTATTACTATATATTTGATATCATAAATATAAAAATGTCTTTAAAAGTTTGCAAAAGAAAATGTAAAGAAAAGTAAATGGTCAGAAAATTTCCCAATTAGAGTCAACTATATTAAGAGCTGGGTGGTTTTTTAAAAAAAATCATTTAAAGTGACTGTTAGGTCATATCTTTTTCTTCATCAAATCTGACAAATTAAAAAAATATATAAATTATATATATAATTTTTTCTTACCTGACTTTGACTGTACACAAAGTGCATTTTATTATATTTAACTAAATTTCATGCTTTATGTCATTTATCATTAAATCATTCTTATTTTCTCTTTGGCTAGCCTTGAGAAACTTTTAATAAGATACAAATAGAAAAGAATAAGTTTACTAGGTTCAGTGACCACTAGGGACTTGTTTAAGCTTTTAAAATGCCTTTTGCATGTTAAGTTCAAAACCACAGAAAAATATTATTCCTTTAGTATTTTAAAAAGACCTGTCTATGATGTATTAAAGGTGTTCAATCCTATATAATTAACACATCCCTATTATTGGAATTTTAAATACAATTCTTTTAGTACTTCCTTTAATTCAGATCTTCTAAGTGTGTTATCCAATGGAAGATGGACACTTTTATTTTATTTATTTTTTTGGATTTCATTCATTTATTTTTTAAAATAGTCTATTATATGACTTGAGATATACAATTACAAAGATGTTCATGTCTGGGTTTCGGTCATCCAGTGTTCCAGCACCCATCCCTCCACCCGTGCCCATTTCCCACCACTACTGTCCCCAATTCCTCCCTCCTCCCCTAGTCTGCCTCTATGGCAGGTTCTTTATCTCTCTTCTCTCTCTCTCTCCTCTCTCTCTCTCTCTCTCTCTCTCTCCTTTCTCTTACACATTGTGGCTTGCAATACATACATTTAGAGGTTATCATGTGTATCTTTTTGCCTATGTTCAATGCTCAGTTCTAGGCTGGTATTATCATTTTCGACGATTATTAGCACACTGGTCCCTTCTCTGTTTACTTAATCTCTTACTCCCACACATTTGTGGTAGATTCCACCTGTTGACAATACCTCCTGATCCATGTTTTGCCTGACTTTAGATATTGGTCTTTTAAGAGGGTTGCTGTAGGTTGGACATTTCCCTGTGCTTAGGGGGAAAGTACCACAGCTAACATAGGAACTTAAGTCTAATATATATTAGTTATATGACTTCTCAATTTGTCTACATGGCTAAAATAACTGGATAATGGTACAAAACCACCATTTCGTAATGGTGGGGACTTTTTAAAAACCTTAGCAACTACACAGAGATCAGAGGACTTTGGGGAAATGGCCCATTACTTGTCAGGGATTGCCTGATTTGTAATGTGCAGCCTTACCTTGGAGTATGTGCATATTAACCAAGTCAGAGCGACTGGGCCTGTTCCTGACCTTGCGCTTCAGGGTGTCTTCAGTCTGTAACATAGAATTAGTCCTGCTATCAACCTCAGATAGTTGCTCACTCAGTTTTAATGCTAAAGAAACTAAGTTTTGCTCCAAGTATTTGTTTTTTGATAAACGGAACATGCAAATGTCCCTAGCTCCCTACATTTTGAAAAGGGGCAAATACAAATATCTCCTTGGTATAGGATAAAAAAAATAAGATAAAGGAATTTTTTTAAAAAGGCTCCAGCCCACATCAGAGAGAAATAAAGTCTTTACAGGGTCATCCAGGTAAATATTAATAGAACTGATGACACTATAAGTATTTTTAGGTGATCAATACTAGTAGTTTCTTCTTAAGACAGTCACAATATCAACTACGGTCAGAAATTAAATGTAACCTAAATATTTGCAGTGTATAGCATGTTAATATATCCTCCTTGCTTTATTCACCTAATTTCTCTTTTACGGTAGGTAAAAATGCAAAAGCGCACTGCCCAGGTCCAGAGTCAGGTAGAAAGACAGAGGTTATTTTCAAGCCTTCCCTCCAGGACGCAGCTATCCGTAGGGACAATGTTGTTGCTATTTTTTTGGGTCTTTTATGTGACCTTTGAAAGAGGTCTGTGGATCACTGTAGTTCAGTGAAAATATGTTTATTTTCTAGGCATAAGTAACCATGGTCTTTCTCGGGTCACTTTGAATAGTTACAGAGTCCTGTTTCTTTCCTTATTCACAAACTAGTTGCAAGACTAAACTTCTTAGATAAAGAAATTCTAGGAGAAAGACAGCCTCTCCTTTTGCTTCTGACATACAATACCAGCAATTGCTAAATAGTATTTGTATTACAAAACTTAATTTACAGAGATTTACTCTGAGGGCACAGGATATATGCCAGTTTCCCGTGAGATGCTAAACACACAAAAACAAATTCAGCTCTATTTGCTTATAAGTAAACCACAAATAACTTCCATATAAAAATATCCTGTTTGACAACTTAATTGCATTTTAAAAATCTGATTTTGTTCCTAAGAAAGTGGCCTGTATTTAAGCTTACAAATTAAATTTGCTCACTTAAAAAAAATCTCTTTCATCTATACAAAATCTTTGCATTATAATGATTCCTCTTCATATAAGCAAGATTGAGGAGGTGTTTAAAATGGCATTTAAGAAATTAGCACCTTCAATTAATAGATTTTTGTACCAGTTTCTGAATTATGAGATTCGTAGAAATAGGATCTCATGTGGAGTAGGATGGGAGACTGGCAACTTAGCTGTGTTGGTTGTGGAAATTCTACTCTTTAGCCAAAGCTCAGCATCTATACCCTGTGTGTAAGTTCAAAAGGGCAGTTTGAAAAAAAATATTACCTTGTCACTATCCAAATGTTTTCTTTGCTCATGGAATTCAGCTGGGCTTTTCAGTGCTGAAACAGAAAAACAAAGATATGAATAGATGTGGACTTCAGGTTCTGATCATCATAGCAGCATTTGCCTGTGAGCTTGCTGAGCTGTGCACACATGAACATGATCGCCTTTATTATGCCATAAGCAACTGGAGAGGAAAGGTCTGGAGGCCATCAACCTTCCGGAAGCCAAAGGCTACGAAGGAAGGTGGAGTTTTGAAGAGGAGGAGCAAGAGATGCAGAATGGGCGACAGGAAGAGAAGTGGCCAAGACAGATCATTCCAAGTTCCTGAGAAAGTACGGGGGTGATGTTGGGGTGGGGTGGGAAGAGTTGGAACTGAAGTGATATTCTAGTTTAAGGGAGATAGTAGATAGAACTAAACTGACTCTCTCTTTGACTTTGTTCCATCTTTAAATACGATGGAGCCTTTGCCTTGTTGGGGAGGGAGGGTGTATTTATTCTATTTGTAGGAAGGAGCTTATACCTTGGGTAGTATGTGGCATATAAGTCAAGAATATGCAATATGGGGCTCAGTGAAAGGCACAAAATCAGACATGGAGGGTTGGAAGGAAACCCATGGAAATGGTGACATGCGGCTCCAACAGCTGAACAAATAGGAAACTTAGATTCACAGAAACTGATATACGTTCCAGAGTCACAGAATTAGAGCCACTAGGCATCTAGTCCTCTACAAAATCATAACTTGTTTTTACAGTGTGACTGTATCTTTGATGAACATATATTCAGAGATCCTCAATAAAATTTTATAGAATTTAAAAAAAAAGTGTGATGTTCAAAACATTAACATGCAAAAGTCAGTGACCATAAGTGATCCTGACATAATGGCTGCATTCAGTTTTTCCAGTAATTGCTCTTGTTCCTCCACTTTTTACAGTACATCCTCATGGTGATTTAATACTTTCTTGTATTTGCAGATCAATCAACAAAAATAATGCTTTAAATTAGTTTTATTGGTTTCCTGAAATGATCACTTTGTTTTGCTGGGGGTCACACAGAGTGGTGCTCAGGGCTTAGTCCTATCTCTGAGTTCAGGGATCACTCCTCCAGGGTTCCAGAGACCATGTGTTGCCAGATTCAAACTATAAAAGACAAGCACCTTACCCACTGTACTATTGCTCTGGCCCACCTTAAAACACTATTAATTGGAAGTGATAAACATGTACTCTTCATTATAAGTGGTGAAGTTGATCAGAGGTTCACAATAAATTGAAATTGGGCTGGAGCAGTAGTATAGGGAGTAGGGTGCTTGCCTTGTAATCAGTGGACTCAGGTTTGCTCCTGAGTGAAGAGTCAGGAATAAGCCCTGAGCACTGCTGGATATGACCAAAATCAAACAAACAAACAAACAAAAAATCAATTGAAATAGAATGTTTTTTGTTGAAATGTAAGTCTGGGAAAGTTGATGAATCACAATTCAAATTTTACTCTAATAAATATGAACTTAGCTGTAGGCACGGAATATCCAGAGTTTGACCACCATAAGTATTTGAGGCCTCTGTGTACATATTTCTGAGTCTGAGTGTGTGTTGTGCTTCATTTGGTCCCTAATACTATGCTAAATGTGAGCCTACTTTTCAGATGAGCTTGTAAGTGCTAAGTAGATTCTTTTGTGTTTGGTCATTGTTGCCCTCTGTTTAGGATCCTGCTAGGGATATGAATTATGTTTGTTTGCTCCCAATCTCCATGCTTTACACAAACATTAACAGTATTGACCAAAGAACCATGAAAAGTCCCAACTGATTTCCTTGTGACAAGTATTGTGGACAAACACCTTAATCACTGTGCCTGGTGAATTCAAGTCTTCCTTTCTTAGAGGAAAAAGTGGACTTGAATATGAAACTTGAATATCACACTTCTCATTACATTAACAATAGCAGTTACTCTTTGCTGCTTCTAGACCTAGAATCAACTTCTTGGAAATTCCCCCCCACTCCCAATTTCACCCTTTTTGCTGGCTTTAAATAATTATTTGTAGAAATGCTCACTGTTCATGAATTTTCGCTCATTTGGGTCTGGTCATCTTTAATAAATGACAAGTTGGCTTGTCGTTTTATGTATTTGGTTGAAGTTGTGATTTATATTGATGGAGTTACTAAAAGCAACTTCAGTTTCTCTAGGCAAACATATCTCACAAATTCTACTTGAAGTCCAGCAAGTTTTGGTGAATCTGTCCATGCTATACCAACAGATCTTCACTTCTAATCTATTATATAAATTGGTGTGCCTTAATCACTTTCATAGTCCAGAAAAGGAATTATCTTAGTAAACCCATAATCATTGATTTAAAAGAACAGCATATGCTTTTGTGGAAGAAGGAGCTGTAAGGGAAGAATATGTCTATCTTGAGATGATTCCAATTGGATTTTGGAATTTGGAGAAATTAATATGATGCTCTTGTACCTGCGGTCTTTCAATTATTATTAATGGAATCTATTGTTCTAAAAAGCATTTTTTCCTAATTAATCATTCATCCCATCTTGGTGTGAACATTTCCTCTGTGAAATGAGTTGTTTTGTTTAGTCCCCAAATTCCAGGCGCACAATGGTCCTCTGGAACCTTCTACCATAGGGCAGAGGAAACTAGGATGGCCTAGCAAGGGCTTGGGAAGAAAGCCAAAGATCCTCTCATACTGCATTTAACCGCACACTCTTCTCAGTGCTCAAGAGATATTATATAGGACAATGGCATAAGGTCACACTGAAAACTTTCTTGTGATTGACGTTTGGCTTTTCTGTGACTCCAGAGAAAGTGGTTTTAGCCATTTCCCATGAGGGCTAGCAAAGGTATAATGTAACTCCATAGCCCCACAGTCAACTTGTTGGAAAACACATAAAGGAACACTTGCTGCCAGCCTTGGGAGTATCAAATGGCAACATTTTATATTTAAGGAACATTGACATTTAAGATTGAAGAGGAATTTAGTTTTCTAAATTAAAAAACTCAGTATGATTTCAAATTAAAATATGATTGTAAATTCAGTCAGTCTCACATCCATCTTGTTCCCCCTGGAGGAAAATTAATCCCTTCTCACCAGGGAATTTGTGTTCTCGCCTCAGAGTTTAGTTACGGCCTATTCCTATTTCTGTCCCTGCAACTCTAGCTAATTTTGGGTCAGCTGTTTGTATAAACATTTGCTTACTTAGTGCTCTAAAAAAGATCCTGAGATAAGTACAAGGCTGCTGCAGTCCAAACTCCAACAGAAGGCCAAAAAAATGGAGAACATTGGTGAAAAAGAAGGTTCTAACTCCCAAGTTTAGGGGACTTAAAATGGCAGCCAACAGCAAAGCAGGCTGTGGCCTGTGGTAGGGATTCTTTGATGAGATTGCTCACTTAGCAGGCCCTTCTAGGAGACCCAGGACCTCTTCGATTATGGATGGAAAACAAGAAGCAGAATCAAAGGAGCAGTGATTCTTAAAGCGTGTCCCCAGACCAGCTTCTGGAGACATCAGACATCTTCGCTCTTACCCTTTCAGACCCACAGAAACTAAAGCTCTAGTGGTGAACTGCATTTTAGAAGGCTCTCCAGTCACTCTGAAGCATAAGTTTTAAACCACTGCTTTGGAGTTTGAAGTTCATTTGGTCCTTGATGGGGATTCTTGGCAGTCTTAGAAGAGGTTGAAAGGGAGTTTCTAAGTCTGAGTTTTTCAGTTTTTATAAATGTAGAAATGGGTGTTTTCCTCGAGAAAGGCTAGTCAGGCCATGAGTGAGCTGTCACTTCTTGTTGCTGGTTCTTAGAATTCACAAATTGGTTTAGTTCCAGTTATTCTAACTAAAAAATTAGTTGTAAGTTTAATTTATTGAAAACAGATATATGGATTAATAAGGCATGTGCAAATATTTATTTGGGAGAAAGTGTTCTTTGGGATGAAGAGAAGCTATTTCAAATGCAGAATCTATAGTACAATTAACGAAAATTTGGGAGACTAAATGGAAATGTTCCATTTGGGAATGTTCCATTTGTCCTTTGACATCTGTTACTAGGATGTATAACAAATGTATAGTTTTCCTGTTTCCCAACTTACAACATGAGTTTAGTAATGCTTCTCCTCTCTTTGCCTCACTTTTAAAGACAAATGGGATCATAAATGTTTTAATTCCAAGCAAGTGGAATAAAGCATAAGTGATAATACCTTGGAAATTATATTCTTTTTAGGTTGATAACACATTGTTTTAGACCAAAATTGTGGTATGAGGGACCTTAAATAGTGAATTTTCCTGTTTGCTGGTGCTTTGTAATTTTTAAGACTGGCTTTACTACTACATCTATGAATACTTTGGCAATTTCTCAGGGTCAAAGACAAATTTAAGGTATGCCTGTAACTATTGCTTATTCACTTCTAAGGAACAAGGAACCAGAAAATTGAAAAAAAAGAGTCAAGAAGAAGCAAATTTGGATTTGTGACTGAAAGGACTTGGCAAGAAAACCTAGGGTATTTCCCCCAGTGTTTGAGTTTGAGATGTTAGAAGGAGGGAGGGGGAGAGGCGGATAGATTAAAACCCTTGTGCCGTGTTCTGCTCAAACAGCCAACAGAGTGGTAGGGTGTTGTGGGAAGAAGCCAAGTCAGATGAATGCATTGAGAACAGGAAAAAAGACTTTGCCCAGTCAACATTTCAAAAATATCATGAAGCTGCATGTGGTGTGGGTACAGGAATTGCCCCAGTCATTCTTCTTGCTACTCAGAAGAAGTATCACAGAGTTCAGGAATTTACCAAGACTTTGCAGTAAGTATGTGGTTGCTGTGGCTTGGATTAGTCTGCAAAACAAATAAAGGCAGCACCATTCATAGATAGCTCATTGTATCTTAAAAGACATTTACATTAACCAGACCATGGAACCAAGCTGCCCCAACCTTAATTTCATTCAGGACAGCAGTGGGTTTTTTTTGAGTCTCTGTAGAGAAGACACAGCCTATTTAGCTTCCCAGTTCTCTAAACTCCATTTCAGTTTTCAGTCCACTTTTCCTTTCCCAGAAAAAATATAGACTCCCCCTTTCTCCTTGGAAGTAATATATATTAGCTCCTCTTTCACAGCAGAGGGGGAAGGAAGAGAAAGTTTCCTTCTTTTTCAGTCCTTCCAAATACTCACTCCCATATAGTGATTCAAGGTTGTGCACTATTTGAAACCCCATCTAGAATATGGAAAAAACTTTGTTTATTTACTTATTTAATTTTTGCACTGATTCAGGTTCTGTGATTTACAGCACTGTTAATAAGGATATTTCCTGCACATAATTTCTACTCACACCCATCACACTGGTGATGGCCAGCAAGCACTTTGAAGGAGAATTGGTGACTGATTCTGTTGTTCTCCATGGGTCTCCTTCATAGTGGGAGATCAAAATATTTGTTATGTTGCTTTCTGACCATTTAATTCACAGTTAATTATTATATTATACTAAAGCTAAATTGGTTGCAATAAAGTAAAGTGATTTCATGTTTTACACGGAAAAATGATATGGAAGGAAAAGAACTGCCAGGAAAAAAAATCTTCAGGTGAGGGGCCGAGCAATAGTCCAGCAGGTAGGGCATTTGCCTTGCACGCTGCTGGCCTATGCTGGCCGGGTTCGATCCCGGCATCCCATAGGCCCCTGAGCACTGCCAGGAGTAATTTCTGAGTGCAGAGCCAGGAGTGACCCTGAGCATTGCCGGGTGTGACCCAAAAAGAAAAAAAACAATCTTCAGGTGAAATGACCAACAAATCTTAAGTACCACTGCAGAGAAACTTGCAGTCATGAACTGAAAGTTCCCTTTGAATTCCTGTTAATGGTGATGAAGTACTTTGAAATCTCCATTTTGAGATTTAGAGGTGGAATGTGGGACATCATCACAAATAAAAACACTTTGTAACCTGATATATACTGATATAAAACATTATATTAGTTTATGTGTATAACACAAGTATTCAGTATTTGCACAAATTGTAAAATTATTCAAATCTAAACCCTTTTTTTTTTTTTAGTGGGGGATGACTTCCAAGTAATGCTCAGGGTGTCTGGACCACATTACTAGCAACAGAAAGTGAACTAGTCAGACTGTCCAATGATTGGGTGTGATGTCATACTCCTTGGGCCTTGAAGTTATGGCCTCTGGGAGCCTAGAATTCAGGCCACAAACTTCAGCCCTTTGATTTCTAACCCTTCATGACAATTTTGGGAGATATTTTCACAACTAACATTATAAAACCTTCGAGTCTAGCCTGGGTCCATGCTCTTGGGACGAAAGTATTTCTTACTTGGGGCTGGGGTGATAGATAGTCCAGCGGTGAGGGTGTTTGCCTTGCACGCGCCCACCCAGGTTCGATCCCCGGCATCCCATATGGTCCCCGCGACTGCCAGGACTAATTCCTGAGTGCAGAGCCAGGCGTAACCCCTGAGCATAGCCGGGGTGATGCAAAAAAAAGGAAAAAAAAACATTTCTTTCTTATTAAAGTGGTTCTGTACTGACCTCAGAATGTTGACCATAATAACTAAATTTAAGAACAGCGCCTTTTAATTCATTCATACCAACCAAAGGGATACAGACTAAATTTAGAATGCATGTAAGGAAGAAATAAGTAAATATACAAGAGGAGTGATTTAAAGGGATTATGTAAAATAATTTGCTGCTAAGCTGTGAACTGTTTATTACTCAGCAGTTTCAAAACCTGTGGGATGCATGTCCCAAAAGAGGGAGTAAATTTCAATTCATTTGAACTAGTTTCACTAGTTAACTGAAAATTACACATGATTTAGTTCATTGGAAATAGTGGGGAAAAGTATAATTTAACCATGACTTTTGTATATAATTAAGTGATATCTGTCACATATCTAAGTCAGTGGAAATTTTCATTTAGGCTCAGCTGTGGTGAGGTATAGATTATGATGTAGAATCTGAAACCATTTCATAAAAACCATTGGTTTATTAGAATTTTCACATGCACACACATTTTAAAAAATTATTTGACGTCAGCTTTTAAATTGCAAGGTGAGTTTAGCAAAACTTTTGTTTTAGTAAAACTTCAAAGAGGTTGTTTCACTAATAGATGCAGACACTTCTCACTGTTTAATGAGTTTAATAAAGAACAAGGAACTTTTGAATTACCAAAGAAAAGGCTTAAATAATCTTCAGGTTCTTGGTGGTTCTGAATTAGAATATACTTTCAGATTATAGGGGGTACAATGATACTAATTTCTAAACATTCTATTTGTAGACAAATATATATATACTAATACAAGTTAAACTCTAAAGTAATGATAGAGGAGGACCTGAATTTATTCAAGAGACATTATACACCTGAAAATTTAGTTTTTGGTGGAGATAAAATTAGAAAGCAGTATAAAGAAGCTTAGAATCTGAACTGTATTAATTCAGGGCATTCGTTACCTATGTCTATGGTTGATCAAGAATTAGCTATAATTTGTAAATTGGTCAGCAACTTAAAAATTATCTTTCTAAGACAGGATAATTATTTTTGTCTCAAATCATGGCCAGTAACTCAATAAAGTTAGAATGGCATTGATATTTACTTCTATAAAAGAAGTACTTGACAATTTTCAATAAATTATGGACTCAACTGCCCAAAAGTGGAACTGGAATTGAGGAGTTGAGAAAAAGATACACTTCTGGAAAGAACAGTGATTATTTCCAATTCTAAAGGTAAGATAATGAGAAATGCCAGTAATAAATTGTGTTTACCTTATGCCTTCTGTACCATTGGGGCATTACATCCAAGATTTGGGATTTGGCTTGATAGATAATTTTTTCAAGGACTTGGGAAATTGATACAGAATCTTTTGAGGTGTTCTCAAACTGCCTGGTCTATGTAGTACATAAAAAGTAAGAGATAGTTACTCACATGGTATTATCCCTTGGTTAGCCAGCTGTTCCTGGGTCCTTCTCTGTTGAAGTCGTGAACTGCAAAACTTAGAAAAGAAAGTGTTATTTTGTGAGTTGTGCTAGATATATAAACCAATAATTTATTTTACATCACAGACTTTGTGCATAGGTCTTCTCATTTTATTTACAGAATGGATTCAAAAGTCTGAGGCATATTTTATTTCCACTTTAGAAATGGAAAGAGAAGACTGCGAAGACTTGAGAGAACTGGCAGTGTTTTCAGTGTCAACAACAATCTGGAGATAGAACCCTTGTCTTCTCTTGGAACTGAAAGCTATTTTCCCAACACCAGTTCCCCATCTCCTTATGATACCAATTGGAAGATTAATTTCATCATTGTTGCTGGGAATTTGTCTGTGATATTAAAAGAAAAGATATAATCAAGAAACTTTGGACTTTGGAGCCTTACCTGGTTCAGATCCTAACTATAGGTACTTCTGTTTATAGGTAGGTAATTCTGAGCAAGATTGTTTTAACTCTCCTTATTCTCAATGTCCTCATTTAAAAATAGAAATGATGCCTACCTTGTAGCGTTGCTATAAAGTTTGATATAAACAATTCATGTAGGTTTCTAAGCAGCGTGTCTTGCAAAACATAATTTATGAATAAACAGTAATATTATGAGAATATGGGATCCTTTTGGGCCCCTTCAAAGTTATTGAAGTCATGCTCTACTTCAGAAAGTAAAACATTCAAAATTGCTTAAACTTTACTCTAAAGTTTTCTGTAATCCACAGCATAGATAATTGCATACAGAAACAGTAATATATTGGTTGAAGAGGGTATATGTAAAACGTAGAAGCTTAATTTTTAAATAACCTGAACATTGGGACTCCTGGTAAACAGGAGTGTATCATAAACAGTGTATCTGATCAGAAATTGACCTATTTCTTCACAGAATGGTTGAGAGAATAGTCCTGAGATACTGATTTGGGTACCATCTTTGTATAGTGGCTATAAACATTGGGTGGGAAGACTCTGATGGACCCCAATACTATATTAGAAGGCCCAAACACTGAATCTTCAGACCTGCACAGCAGGGCTGAATATTGCTGAGAGGAGTCCCAGATTCTTGAATATTTCTAAAAAAGAACTCTCACCATTGCATTACATGAAGTTATGAAATTTGCCTATAAATGGATGGACATGGAAAAGATCATGTTGAGTGAAATTAGCCAGAAGGAGAGAGACAGATATAGAATGACTGCATTTATTTGCATGACATAATTCTATAGGTACACGTTATGATACCAATATCCAAGGTCAAGTGGAACATGTATCAGGAAGTCTTGTCAAAGGTGGAAATTATCACAAACATGTGGGAGTCAGAGGCTAGGTAAGACAGAAAATGGAACAGTGTGCTAACAATTGTCGAGGGTACTAATGCCAACCTAGAACTGAGCATTAAATACAGGCAAAAATATACACATGGCAACCCTTTAATGTATGTTCTGTAATTCAAAATCTGGAAGGGAAGGAAAAGAGAAAGAGAGAGAAAGGGAAAGAAATAAAGAACCTGCCATGGAGGCGGCTGGGGGGAGGAGGAGGGAACCGGGGACGTTGGTGGTGGGAGATGGGCACTGGTGGAGGGATGGGTGCTGGAACACTGTATGACCAAAACCCAAATATGAACATCTTTGTAATTGTATATCTCATGGTAGTATAATAAAAATACTTAAAAAAATTGAAAATTTTATTCATCTTTTCTCTACTACATTTCAGCCACGAGGAAAAGAGAAAAAAAATGCATTATAAATAAGTGAACTCTAGGAGATAGTGGTGAAGGGAGTGATTTTGTATATCTAACATTAAAAATTTTTTTTTTTCTTTTTTGAGTCATACTCAGCAATGCTCGTGGTTACTCCTGGCTCTGCACTCAGGAATTACTCCTGGCGGTGCTCAGGGACCATATGGGTTGCCAGGGATCAAATCCGGGTCTGGTTGCATGCAAGGCAAATGCCCTACCTGGGGACTATTACTCTGGCCCTAAAAATAACTTTTGCTGTTTGATAGCACCCATTTCCATAGTTTTTTAGTCATTTTGTTAAACATCTATAGATTTATTAAAGTTGTAAAAATTTATAACATTCATCATTACATCCATGCAAGTATTCAATAAATATTTGACTGCCTTAAGCTATAGTTTAAGTTTAAACTATAGATTATTTTCCTTAAACTATATTTTCATAAAACTACTTTGTGCACCTGTCTTTGGGAGGAAGGAGAAACTATACAAACTTGGGAGACTTCAATATAGACTTCAATAGGCTTCAAGATTGCTGAGTACTGAATCTTTCACTGAAATTAATGAGTATGCTCTCTCAATATATTCTGTACTCTCTCACTGCCTGAAATTAGATGATATAAAGCAAGTGCTAACAACATGTCTTTTATATATGAAGGCCATTTTCACCAATGTATCTGAGAGTCTAAAATACCCACCAGTGCACATTGTTAGAGCATGACTAAAAACCACTTATGAGATTCCCCAAAGAAGTCTCTAAAGTAATGCTATTAGCAAATATAATGGATCTTTCTCTCTCTCTCTCTCTCTCCACACACACACACACACACACAAGAATCCTTATTAAATTAAAAACAAAGATAACCAGGGGACTGAAGAGAAAGCACAATAGGTAGAGAACTTCTCTTGGAGGCAGCTGACCCAGGTTCAATCCCAGCACACCATAAGATGGAGTCCCACCAAGTCCCTGAGTTAAAAGATGGAAATAAGTCTTGAGAATCACCAGGTGTGGCTCAAAAACAAACAAAAATAACACATACAGGAGAAAAAGAAGACAAACAAAAGTAAAATAAGCACTTCATACCCATTAATATGGCTATTTTTAAAGAAGGTTAAAATAAATAAGAAGTGTTGGTGAGGTTGTGAAGAAATCAGAACTCTTATACTCTTGATGATAATGTAAAATGGTGCATTAATTATGTAAAAATATAAAATTTCCTCAAAAGACTGAAAATAGAACTGCCATATGATCCAGAAATACCACTTCTGAGTAAATATCCAGAAGAGATAAAAAACCAGAGACTAGGTAATGACACCTTGATATCCATTTTCACTGTTTTATTATTCAAAATAACTAAAAGTGGAACTGAGGTATTAAAAATAATTAAACAGAAAAAATAGAATCTTAGCTTTAAACAGGAAGGAAATACTGACATGTGGCAAATATGGATGAAAATTAAGCTATGCTATGTGAAATAAACTAGTAACAAAAGTATAAATACTATTCACTTCTACATGTGAGATGTCTAAAGTAGTCAAATTTATAGAGCCACAATAGAATAGCATTCTTAAGAAATGGGGCGAAAGTAGACAGTCGTTTAATTGGTATTGATGTGTTGATTTTCTTTTTGTAAGATTAAGTGAAATCTGAGAACGTACAGTGAAATGGTGGAATAGACACTGGAAAACAAAGCTTCCCACTAACAAATATACAGATGTCAATAATATATTACAAAAGAATCTGTCTGATTTTCTGAGATATGTGTGTGTGTGTGGGGGTGCATCATGGCAAGAGACATACTTAGAAAGGGGAATTACCTGGTAAAAATACTCTTTAACTTGCAAGAAGTGGGGTGAAAAATAGCTACCATGACTGAGGACAGACCTGACCCAGCAGGGCAAAGTTCAAGTCTAGAAAAACTGCAGTCTGCTTTCGAGACACAAGCAAGATTTTACTGCTGTCAGAAATCAAAATCCTGGGGAAACACAAAAACCAAACCAAAACAACTGCCATCCCCCCAAATCTACCCATTCACCAAGATAAACAAAACCAACCAAATAACAGTCTCCAGATGGAAAATGTAATGACACAGAGATGAGTGGAGAATAGAAGCAAGAAAACAGAATAAAGTTAGAGAATTAGCTGAACGCAGGGAAAGTCCGAGACTGACATGGAGCTACATGAACACAAAACAGTCTTGTGAAGAACTTTCTCCCTCTTTCTCTTCTCCTCCTTCTCCCTCTTCCCCTCCTTCTCCACTTCCTCTTCCTCCTCTTCTTCCTTCTTCTCTTATTCCTTCTCCTCCTCCCTCCTCCTCTTTCTTCTCTACTTTCTCCCTCCTACTTTGCCCTTTCTTATTCTTCCACAAAGTAAATATATTTATTAGAATTTGGTGGATGGGGGGGGGGTAGGGGAAGAGGAAGATAAAAGGGCTAGAGTATATGGTATGATTTCCATGCAGGAAACCTAAGTTCAATCCCTGGCACTGTAAATTCCCTCATAGACTTCCAAGAGCGACATCTGAGCACAGAGTTGGAACTATTCCTTAAACAGCTCTGAATGTAGCCTACAAACAAAAAGAAAACAACACAAAAAATTCCATCCAAAGATGTTGAGTATGAAGAGCACACTGAATAGAATGAAATCTAATATGAGAAACAACAAATACTCCTGTAGAAGGAAGAATATCAAGAATTGAAATCTCAGCAATGACTCAGATCATTCTTTTTTCCTTTGGTGAGGTTAGACTACACCTGAAAGAGCTCTCACTGAGTAGTGTAAGTTGTGCCAAGGGATCAAACTTGGGCCAAGATCATGCAAAAGTAACTGCCTTAACCTCTGAACAAAAATGACTCATTTAGAGAAACAATATTTAGGAAAACTGAGTAAAATCTTCTAGAATTGAAGGGAGGAGCCAGAGCGATATTATAGTGGGTAGGATATTTGTCTTGCACATGGTCAACCAGGGTTCAATCCCTGACATCTCATACAGTCCCCCGAGCACCCCTTAGGAGTAATTCCTGAGTGCAGAGCCAGAAGTACTCTTGAGCATCTCGGTGTGACCTAAAAAAGTGAAAAAAACAAGAAAGAAATTGAAGGGAAAACATCAGTTATGGGAGTACAAGAAATTAAAGAGAGAGCAAAAGGGGCAGAGACTATATTCTAAGCAATAATACCTAAGAAAATTCTCAACTTTTAAAAACTAATCACAGAC